>PVLD010005382.1:0-112765 GCA_004027595.1 Dinomys branickii | reverse complement strand
TTTTTTTTTTTCTGTTGTTGAGAGGATCAACTGTCTGACTAAATTTGCATGTCTGTATGTGGGTCCATACATCTACAATTCGAAGATATCAATGGATAAAACAACAACTACTGTTGAGACCATATCACCTTGTCTATAGATTAGTTGTGATTGTACTATTTTCTATGATAATTGGTGTCTGTTTGTCAATATGTTTTTGTACTTTTATGTTTCTAAAATAAAAAAAAAATAAATAAATAAAAAATATATATATATATATAACAACTGTGGAGTGACTCCTTCCATGAACTACCAAAAATCCAGGGATGACTTTACATGATGTTCTGAACAGGTAACTATAGTGCAAAGGTCCTGTTATGGTTTGTGTCTGGATGTCCCCCCCCCCAAAGCCTCATACAGTCACGGGGCAGGCTTCTAGAGATACTGGCTAATTCATGGTCAGATGCCTAGATTATGGGTCCAAGGGCTAAAACTGCCTTGGGGGGGTAGTTTGCATATAATGTAAGGGAGGGAAAGAGGCTGCTTGCTGCCACTCCTACCTTTTTGCTTTTGTTTCTTTTCCTCTTTTCTGCCACCATGAACTGTTGCCCTCTGCCATGTGCCACTCTGCCTTGGAGCCAGCCAAGTGTGGGCTAAAACCTCTACAAACTGTGAGTTAAATAACCCTTTCCTTCCTTAATTCTGGGTGTCAAGTCTTTTGTCTCAGCAACGAAAGAAAAGTAACTTAAGACAGGTCCTCAATTGAGAGTAATTATGTCCCCTCTCCCAGGAAACCTTTGGCAATGTTGGGAGACATTTTGTTACACCTGGGACCAGGAATATGCCACTGGCACTTTATGGGTGGAGACGCCACTGGCAGTTTATGGGTGGAGACTAACATTCTCCAATGCACAGGATATCAATTCACAACAAAAAATTGAGAATTATCCAGCATGAAATGTCAGTGATTATCAGTTTGAGAAACCCCAAAGCAAGGGTTGATATTTTCATTTGTTTATTATATTTCATAAGCTAAACTGAATTTTGATGAACTAAAACAAAAGCTACAGAATTCTCAATCTTCAAAATCTGAAAACAACCACAGTTTGAGTGCTGCCATTTCAACATTGTTACTGGGTTAGTTTGCCTTATTCTGGTGTCCAATACACCTGATTTAGGAGGGCACATTTGAGTTCAAGGGTGAAAAGAATATTTCAATAAAATTAAAGGGAGCCAAGAGATGGAGGGAGGGAGAGGGAGTAGAAGAGAAGGGGACTAAAACTTTAACAAATAAGACAATAACAGTGAAAAATTATCAACAAGGTTCAACAGATTTGAACAGATAGAAAAAAATTAAACTTGAGGCTAGGTCAATCAAGATTATACAGACTAAGAAGCAGAAAAATAAATGAAGAAAAATGAATAAAGTTTAAGTGACTTTGCTCTGGAGGGCTGAGGCAGAAGTATCCCAAGTTTAAACCCAGCGTGGGCACCTTGGTGACTTAGCAAGAACTTGTCTCAAAATGAGTAAATGAATAAAATTTTAAAAGGACCAAGGAGAGCCCTTCAATTTTAAAAATATAAGAATTCCCCTATGCAGTAAGATGTTTCTTCAGAGTGGCTAATGTGTTAACAGCATGGAATTCCTCCTCTTGAGAACCAAGAATTCTTTTAAGGAACTAGAAGGGAAAGTATTTTTTTCCATCCATTTTTTAGACATTCTAGTAGTGTCTATATTAGTCACTTTTCTATTTCTGGGCCAAAATTCTTAACATCTGCAATTAGAGGACAAAAGGTTTATTTAGGGTCATGTTTTCAGAAGTTTGAGTCCATGGTCGACTCCCTCCAAGGCAGAAACATCATGGCAGAAAAGGCTGGCAGAGGAAAACTGCTGCCCTCATGGAAGCCAGGAAGCAGAGGAGAGAGAAAGAGCCAGAGAGCAGGAAGCCAATCCCCAAGTTTCCCATGACTCATCTGGACAGACACAGAAGCAACCTTTACTAATCTCCTAGGCAACTGTGTTGGTTACTTTTCTCTCATCTCTGAAGCAAGAAACTAGACACCCAAATTAGAGGAAAGGTTTACTGGGCTCACAGTCTGTGGAGGTTTTAGTCCATAATAACCTGGCTCCAAGGCAGGGTGGCACAGGGCAGAGGAGCAACAGTTCATGGTGGCAGAAAACAGCAAAAGCAACAAGAGCAAAAAGGGAGGAGTGCAAGAGAAGACTCTTTCTGCCCTTTATAGGGTCTGTAGGCTACTCACCCTAGATGAGTGTATCACTCACACCCATAACCCCAGCACTAGACAATGAAGCAGTCACAAACTCTAGAGGCCTGTGCCCATGACTGCACAAGGCTTTGGGGGGACATCTATCTAGGCACAGACCATAACATTCCTCCTCTGGCCCACCAAAGACTGATGCACATCTCTTCATGCAAAAGGCATTTAAGTCCATCTCTAAGAGTTGTCAATTTCCTAATGGTTTCAGGATTGCTGAAAAGTACAAGTCCCAAGTCTCCTCCAAGAGCTAAGGCAAACTCTTAGCTGTGAGCCCCTGTACAAATGAAAAGTTAAACACTTCCAACATTCAATGGCACAAGATGAACATTACCATTCCAAAAGGTATAAACAGGGAGATACAAAGCACTGGGACCAAAGCAAGTCTAAAGTCCATTAGGGCAAACATTAAATCCTGTAGTTCCATGTGGAACACCCAAAGCAATCTCTGGTAAGTTATGAGCTCCAAAGGGCTTGTAGGGCTGCACTTCTATGGCACTTCTGGTGGGTTGTAGCTCCCATGGCTTTTTTCTTAGGCCTGCTTTGCTCCCTCCTTGCAACTTTCCTCAGATAATCCACATTCCTGGCTTTTCCAACTCTCTGAGGTCTCCACTACACCTTTGGCATCTCATTCACAGTTTCACACACTGCCCTCTCAGGGGCACACTGTCTGGCCACCCAGGCCTTCTGAAATCAGGGTGGAAGCCTTCCTGATCTTACAATTCTTACATCATCTGTGCATCTAAAACCAACACTATGTGGACTTTGCCAAGGTATGCTGCCAGCTGGGGCAGTAGCTTCCCTTTCTCTTGGTTGTAGAGGTTGAGTGCCCAGATTGCTGAATGCTTTGAATCCAATTCTAAGGAACAAAGTCTGTATATTGCCACCATTATGGCACTTGGTGCCACCACCATCACCATTCTGATAAGGCGAAAGATTTATACGATTTGAAGAGAAACCAGAGTGTGTCCATCACCATTCTGGAACATGGTTCTCTGTGGCTTTCTCCTCAGCTTGGAGGCTGTAAAGGGTGGAGACTTGCTGCTTGCTGTGATGCTCTCAGGCCATCTTTTATATTCTCCTGTTCTTTTCCTGCATTTGAGATCTCCTTGGCTCTATCTTTGCAGTCCACAGCTTTACTGGAGCTTTTTTCTGGCGAGATTCATAATGTTTTAAATCATCCTGCTGGGATCCTTGCTCTTGATTCACAACATACATCTAGCTAAAATCCCCAACAATAGCCATGGCATGGCATCAGCATTTGACTGCCTTGAAATTTCTTCTGCCAGATTAATTAGTGTGACACCCTTAATCTCAGTCTCAGGCAAGGTTTATGGACATAAGGAAAATGCACACAAAATTTCTGCCATGCCATAACACACATCATCTGGAGTCCAACAACCAACGCAGTTCTTCTTCCCAGCAGAAACCTCCCAAGCCTGGACTTTGCTGGCAGATTTCTATCAGCCTTCTGGTTCTCTAAGCTCTGACTAGAATCCCATACAGAAAAGCATAAGGTATTCCAGCTCTATACTCTTTTAGGCTACATCTCCAAACCTTTCCAAATTCCACAAGCCATTTGGAAAGAGCTCCCCCAAAGTAAACTGCAGTCACAGCAATGACCTCACTTTTCTGGTACCAAATTTATTGTAGTCAGGATTTCCAATGGAAACAATTTAATATGGGACACATAATTTATAGGCTTATTTTATAGTAGTAATCCAAAGAGTCAAGTACAAAAGAGTACAGGAAATCTGTCCACACACAATAGACCCAAACAACCCAGCTAGAGTGTTGATCCCACGGCAATGTCCTGCATGAGTCCAGCTGAAGACCTAGAGCCCATGATAATGCCCTTTATCAGTACAACTGGGGGCCTAGAGCCCACAACAATGTCTCATGCAAGTCTGTTTCATGGATCTTTGCTGTGAAGGCCCAAAGGTCAGTGGTGGAAACTAGAAAGTCTGTGCCAGTGGGATGAAGGATTTGTGCCAGTACACTGAGGGATCTGTACTTGAGCCAGGAAGCAATGCTCAAAGTAAGGACCAGAGCTCCCCAGAAAAGTACCACAGCCATCCCTAGCAACAACGAGGTCCCAAGCTCCTCTAATGAGATCATCTGAACTCATATCAGGCAAGCTAGCAGACAAACTTCTCCCAGAAATTGAATAGCACACCATTTTCCCCTCCAGAGCTGGGAAGTGATGCTCAAAGTAAGGACCAGAGCTCCTCCAAAGTAAACCGCAGCCATTCGCAGTGACAATAAGGTCCCAAGCTCCTTCAACAACAAGAGCAACCAAGTTCATATCAGCAAAGCCAGCATGACAAGCTCCTCCAGGAGAATCAACAGCCCCCTTTCTTCCTCTCCAGTTCTCCTTTTTAATGTCATCAGCAACAGTCTTCAAGTGGGCACTCCACACCCGGCACTACACTGATTCAGTTCCGCTGAGTGTTACAAATTCACCACCAGTTGTCAATCCACCACACCAACAAAGTTGACAATGAAGATGAGCCATCACAGTGACGTTTTCCCCTTTCCCCAAAAACATAGGTGAAGTGTTCTAACACTGATTTCAGAGAAAGCCAATCAACTTAAAGAAACAATAGAATTTCAAAAACTCAGTTATAAAATATCACTCATCAAAAATGTACACCTCATGTGACATCTCTAGCACCTTCAACCTCCAGTGCCTTTTTAAACAGTGTCATTTCATACATCAGCTTTCTCTCCCCACCCCCATCCTTTTGGGGGGAACATCTTTTCTCATTTCTTTCCAGCAAACATTTTGGGCTTGGTTTCTAGCTTTGTGTTAAGGGCTTTACCAGAGGTAAAGATGAGCTGTGGTCTGTTTCTCTAGTCTGTCTTGGTTTTCACTTTGGGTACCCCACAGTGGTTTCCCTGCATAAATACTTGACAGCTTTGACTAGTGCAGCCCAGCCCAGCCCAGAAGTTGCTCTTTCCTCTTTCTTAAAATGTTTGCCATATTTTTAAAATATATGACTTTTGTTCTGCTTCATTTCTTATTTTTCAACCCAATGCAAACTGACATTTCTCCCATATTTTATTCAAAACTGAATTTATTAACTCCAAGGAAACTTGGATCCTTTTGAACATGTAGTAACAGATGGGAATAGGAATGCATGCTTCTTATAAAAAATCAAACAAGAGTTGAGTGTTATGGGACACACCTTAATCCCAGCTCTCAGGCAGCTGAAGCAGGAGGATCACTGAAAGTTTGAAGCTAGACTGCAAAACACAGTGAGTTTAAAGCAAGCCCAAACTGAATAGTGAGACCCTGTCTTAAGCAAAACAAAACAAAACAAAACAAGTATGAATATAAGTTAAAAGCCTTACTTAAGCCTATGCAGAGTTGCATACCTGTAATCCCAGCCACTTAGGAGCCTGAAATAGCAGGATCATAAGTTGTGATGCCTGTTGGGATAATTTGGCAACATAGTAAGACTTTGTCTCAAAACTGAAATGTAGAAAATGAGCTGGTGGTATTGGTCAGTGGTAGAGCACCCCTGGGTTTGATCCACAAAAAATAGAATTAAATTAAGTTTAATTTAATTTAAAAGAGCTTTATTCAAATTCTTCAGCCTGTTTCCTAATTTCATGTAAATTCTTTCAGATCTATTTATGAGCATATGTAGCCATATTAAATAGAATCTTCACCACATGCACAATATTAACAAAAGTAGGAGGCCTTCACATGTATTTACCTACAGTTTTTCCTCAGCAGTCTATTACAGATATCCCTTTAAAAGGAGTTAAAAGTTCGTTTAAGCTTCTAAAAGGAATCTAAAATATATCAAAATCAATATTCTATTCTGTCTGTATCACAGCTCCATATTCCTCCACAGTGTGTTTATACCCTAAGTATTCATCCAAATTTCTATTGATTGGTATATGTGAGTTATTTCCAACTCCTTTCATTATAAGTCATATTGTATTGACTATGATGTGTACAACATTATATTTTTACAAGAGTGTTCTAATAATACAAGTCATTCTTGTACAATTATATCAGTACTGTTGGTGATAATTCACTGTGGTGTCAGCTTGAATAAGAAACATTTAGCTGATTAGTTTAGTACATTTCTGGGTGTGTGAATGATTGACTTACTAAAGACAGAAGACCCACCCTAGGTGCGGGTGGCGTCAGCCAACAGGCTTGCAGACCAGATGGAATAAAAAGGGCAAACAGAAGGAAGTCTTGCCTCTGTTTCCTGGGAGGAGCTCCAGCCTTCACTATCACATTGGAACATACATCTCCAGGCTGCCAGCAGAGACTGCCCAGCTTCCTGGTGTGGTCCAACACAAGACTCTGCAGTGAGCTCTAGAGCTTCAACTTTCGACTGCCTCCTTCAACTCTGCAGCCTGCAGATGGCCCATTCTTCCACCCTTGACTCTGCAGGCAGCCATCACAAGCCTGCCTTGTAAAGATATATCTATAGAGAGAGATATATAGATGTACGTGTAAGTCATAATTAAATCTTGCGAACTTCTAGTGAACTCTGATACACAATATATAGATTTTTATGAGTAAAACACAATATCAAAGGTGTCATATAGTTACAAGTTGAGCTGGTGGTATTGGTCAGTGGCACAGCATCCTTGGGTTTGATCCACAAAAAATAGAATTAAATGAAGTTTAATTTAAATTAACCTTAAATTAAGTTTAATTTACAAGGAACACTAAATTTCCCTCCCAGATGACTGCATCAATTTATACTCCCATTAATACTGTATGTGTTTGGTTCCCATCTTTTTGTCATCATAGGAATCTATCAACTAAATTATTTCTTCCAATTTGATAGACAATATAATCATTTTTGTTTAATTTGCATTTCCCTCATTTCTAGTATGAATGAACATTTTTTTCATATATTTTCTAGGTATTTGGTTTTTTGCCCTATAAATTAATTGTATATTTTGCAACAGACACAACATCATAGCCTTTTTATATGTCCTTTTGGCAACATTTGGTATTGTTAACATCTCTGTTCTTTAAATTATTTTTTTCCTCTTGACTTCCTTCAAAGTGCTCTAATTTTCTTCCCACTTTTTAAGGAAGTTTTTGTCAGTTTCATTTGCATGTGACCCTTCCTTTGCTCTTACATAAAAGTTGTTATTACCAGGGGATTTCCCTCCTAAGCCCCTTTCACTTCACGTGTTCTTTCTAACTGATACCTCTCTAGAACATGCACATGACATTGAGATGGAAGAGAAGGGTCCAACACTCTCCAAGAGGTATTTTTAATTATTTTTTCTTTCTTTTTCAAATCCCTTGCAGCTGGCCACAACCATGTCAGACACCCTTAGGCCTTACTGAGAAACATGTGCTTTGGTTGCAGCAAGCTTTGGTCACAAGTCCATCCCAGGTGACTCTGCCCTATATTTTCTCTGAATGATTCAGTCACCTTGCAGCCATCCTCAGTGACGTCCTCAAAGAGTACTTCTTACTCATGACAAACCGGAAATTCTGAAATTGCGTGTGTGTGAGCTCTGTATTTTTTCCTTATATAGGACAAAGCAACTTCCTCCACCCCCTTAGTGGGTCAGTGAATGTGTTTTTCCGCCTCTGCTGCAGCTTAAGTCCTAATAAAGCCTCTGCAAGGTGCCATATTTTTGCCTATCCATGATTTCTATCTCCAGAAGAGCAGGATAAGCTGATAATGCTAAGATTTGGTAACATTAAGTCTTCTAATGCTGAAAGTGGCCAGCAGCCAGGACTCGTGACACAAAGGGTAACTACCATCTAATGATGGAGAGCAACGGATAATTGTTGGGAGCTGTCATCTCTGGTCACCAGGAAGAGTCCCCAAGCACAGCTGCTAGTTGCTGGTATTAGCTGCCAGTACAGCGGTGGAGGACTACTAACACTAAAAGTTGACAGCCCTTAACATTCAGAGCTCAAAGCTGTTAACCATAAAGAGCTGCACTTTGCCTATTTGTGACTTCTGTCCAAATTGATCCTCAGCCAGCTGGTGTCAGCCTACCTTCAATCATAACTTGCATGCCACTCATTCAAATACCTGGTACATAGTTCACATGTTTCCCTTAGACCTCAGACATGTTCATCACATCTTTAATATATTAACTGTAACACATGCAAAATGGAATTTATCATCTTTCATGTCCTAATGTGTCCCTTATCTTTTCAACTGATGTGATCACTAACGCCAGAAACCAGACTCTTTCTCCTGGTCACTCTACCCTCCTATACAACCAGGTATCAAGTTTTGCTTATTTTTTTATTTAAAAAAAAAAACCATGTAGACATATAAACCAGAATAACACAAAAACAATACAGGAAATACAAAATTATAGAGAAGATAGTAGGGAATTAGCACTGGATGCTGTATTATGTAATGTTATCTTCACATTTGTTACTCAGTTATACAGATGATGGCTTGTTCGATTAATCAATTTTCTCCACCCTCATCTCCGTTGTTCTACCACCCAATCAGTCATCTTCCCTCTGATAATAACTGTACTTTTGGGTTTATTTACTCCCTCGGACTCTCACCTTGGGAAGAGACATGGCTGCTTCAAATTATGCTGTAACATATATGGGTGTATACAAATTGCCATGGCAGGAGGTGGAAAAGCACCCATGCTCAAAGACAGTAGATAGGCAGGGAGCCAGGTTCACTATGGTCAAGCCCCCACTGACAAGCCCTCAAGGCCTTCGGGGATCCAGTTGAGTCCTCAACTTGTATACCAGTCACTCAGATACCTGGTACATAGTTCACATGTTTCCCTTAGACCTCAGACATGTTCACTGCATCTTCAATGTATTAACTATAACACACCCAAAATGTAATTTATCATCTCTCATGTCCTAATGTGTCCACTAGGCTTCACCTCGATACATCATGTCTGGAGGGCCAGTCGAGTCCTCAGGGTTGCCCAAGCAGACCGCTGGGCTCTGCCCTGGTGAGGCTCTGCCAGGGGCCCAGTCAAGTCCACAGTGTCACCCTGAGTGAACTGCCTGACTCCGCCCCATCTCCACACTGCCTGGGTCCAAGTTGAGTCCACCATGTTGCCCCCAGGGGACTGCCTGGCTCTGCCCCGTTGCCTGCTGCCAGGGGGCCGGGTCGAGTCCACGGGGTCACCCCTGCAGACTGCCTGGCTCCATCCTGTCTCCACGCTGCCAGGGACCAGGTCGAGTCTACAGGGTCACCCCCAGTGGACTGCCTGCCTCTGCCTCATCGCTGCGCTGCCAGAGACCCAGTCCAGGTCTTCAGGGTTCTCATATAGCCTGGAGGGAACCCCTTCCCCCCACAGGCTACTGAGCTCCCTGTCAAGGCCCCCAGGGTCCCCTTATAGGCCACTAGTGTTTCCCTGCAGGCTGCCTATGCCTCTTTGGAGGCTGTCCCCACCCAGCTAGAGAACCGGGTCTGCACCCTAGTTCCAGGTGTTCGCCTCCTCCTACCTCTCCATCTCCAGTGTTGCCATTCCCCACCCCTTGCAGCTGAGCACTGGGCACACTTACGATGCTGGGCACAAGTGGCATGAGGTCTCCCCCACCTGTGCTCACTGTGGTAGTCCAGGGTGTGTACTAAGTTTAGTTATTAGTTCTAGAAGAGACTTGGAGGTTTTTCTCAGGTCTGCTGTGTAGAGTATGTTGTTGTCTCTCGGACTCCAGGACTGCTGCTTTTCATGTAATTTGTTGCTATGGGTTCATACAAGGTTCATATATCAAGCAGTATGGAGACCCTCTTGGTGCTCATATTAGTAGTTTAGGGTGAGTCCTGAAGCCCATAGACTCAGCCCATTGCTGTCAGGGACACGTGTTGAGTGCTTGCGCCACCAAGACTCAAGGTGTTCGGAGAGGGACTTCAGGGTGGGAGCTGAAGCCTGATAACTCAGCTCGTGCTTCCTGCTTGGTGTTGGAGTGAGAAGGATGTGGGGCCGTGTGATTCACCTCCATCTGTTTCCCGTTTGCTCTTTGGCTGGATCCCTGGGAATTGCTGTGGCCCTGGGGTTGCTGCCAATGCTCTCTGCTGCTCTCTGCTGGTAGTTACTCACACAGTGGAGAGGTAGGAGACCACAGCCTTGGGTCAGGGTAGAGCTGGGTGTGGTGGGCTGTGTACTGGTTGCTTTGACTCCACCTTGCCTCAGGGCTCTGATTAGAAATGTTGCTGCAGTGTGGGGATTCTGTTTTAGTGGCTGTTGTAACTTCTCATCCTCACACTGGGTTCAACAACACCTCCCAACTGCCATTGCCTCTTTTCCAGGCTGCGCTTTCTCCTCTCCAGTCTTGGAACAGCTCTCGGAACTCCGCTCTCCATTGGCCTAGTCAGGAGGCTTCAGTGAGCATGAGTCTCCGAAGCTGAAGCTGTGAGTGCCAGAATGAGGGAGCAGACCAAGGGCGTGTTGGAGCAGTGACTCCCTCCTTCTCTGCCTCCTCTTCCTCCAACTGCACCATGATGGACCTCTGAGCCTTTCCTTCAGAAGAGCTCTTGTTTGGTCTTTCTGAGGGCTTCAATTCTCATTTCAGATCCTTGCTGAGTTCAGGGTATATATTTCTCTCCTGCCTGTCTTTCTCATGTTGCTATATTCCAGTGTCAGGGTGGTGCTCCTCTGGGAGAATCTTTCTCTGCTGCTTACCTGGTCGCCATCTTCCAAGTTTTGCTTGTTTTGACCCTGACCCTTCATACATCACCCTGCCTCAGTAAGTCTTTCTATATAGCTTAGCTGGTTTTCTTCCAGTAGTCTTATGTCATTCTGCTTCTATTCCCTTTCTACTCTTCATCAGTGCATTATTTCGAACTTCTGAATTAGGATATATCACTTATCTACTCAAATCCTTCAATTACCTTCCTTACAAGCCGTCAGGACTTGTCTAGGCTATTATGCATGTACACTGAACCTTTAGCAATCTGAATCTGGTTTTCTTATATGGCATTCATTTCAGCCACACTAAAATATCCTCATTTTCTGGAACTAGCAAAGTTCTTTTACCTCTCAGATTTTACACATATTCATCCTATATAATGCATTTTCCTTTTTATCAAGGAGCCATAATTATTTGCTTATCTCCCAGCAGCCTGCTGTGATCAGTTTGCATTAGACATCCTTTCTATGTGACCCAAGATCCTCATTTCACAGCCACTTCTCTTTGGCAACTAACTTCCCTATTTCCTCCATGAGTTGCGTGACGGCAGGGTTGTGGCTTTTGTTGCTACATATCCAGATACAGTTGAAAAAATATGCAGCAGTTTTATTTTGTTTTGATACCAGGTATCAAATACAGGACCTTGCACTTGCCAGGCAGATGCTTGTGCTGCTGAGCTATATCCCTGGCCCTCAACAGTTTGAAAGGAAGGGAGATAAGAAGAAGAAAGAAGAGAGGAAGAAAAGAGAATCTCACTTCTATCCCCTCTAAAATGGGTCAGAATTACTAAAAAAACACACAATAGCTAAATGCTATGGACACATTTTTGCTAGTCTAGGTACAGTTTTGAAATACTTTCTTTTGTTTTTTGAGACACCAATTTCTCTGATTTCCTTCTATCCAACTGAACCATTTCTTTTTCCTCTCTGGATTCATTTCTTCTGATCTCCTTTGAAATGTTAGGTTACCTTCGGGATACTGTCCTGGGTCCCTTTGTTGTTTAACCTCTGTGGAAATGGCCTCCAAACTGAAGCTTACTCAATCACCTGAAGTATTATACTGCCCCCTACTGGAGCCAATAGAAGTCTGGATAGCAACAGTAGTGCCCTAATCTTAGCAAACACTTCCACCAAACACCAGGAAGCACCCCTTTGGAAGACCCTCTGGGTTCTTTAACCTTCCATTTCTCTTATCCTTACCCTCTATGAGAAGGCGAACCTTTTGGAGACGAGTGCCCATACTGCAATCAATTTATTGCACTTGTTTATTGCAAGGAGCAAACACTGCAATTAAACCTGAATACTGAGGCTTCAGTTTAGAAAAAGCAACTCACATGATAACAACTTTTGTCTTAAAAGAAAAACAAATAACATGTGTGACATAGATTCACCACCACTGCTCTTGACTTTGGAGCCTAGAGGGGGCATCCTATTTAGGGGAGACTGTGTTCCTATCTTTGCTCCCATTGTTTTGGGCAAAATTTATTGGAATGATTTGGCTTTCTATAAATCTTACAAATCTGTGAGATTTATAGGCCTTACTTAACTTCTGTCTTCTCCTATTCTCAGCTCAGTACCAAACTCCTCCTTGAACATTTTTATGCTACTCAGGGCTCCATCCTCTCCACATCTCTAATTGCGGGTTGGTTTGACACTACTGTTTTTTCCTGTGTGTTCACCCCTTCTGGAAGCATACCATACACTCCTTGATGCCCAGACCCCCAGCAGCCCCAGAGGCTTTGCACATGGTAGTTAGGCATGCCAGCCTTAGCATCAGATGGATGTGCACTCGAATTTTGATTCTGGCCCTAATTAGCTGAGTGTCTTTGCACAAGCTACTTGACTTCTTTGAACCTCTGTTTCCTCTGCTGTAAAATGGAAATAGTGTTTATAGGTGCCCTCATGGGGATGTGGACAGTTAAATGAGATAATGTAGATTAAAAAGTCCAGGCCAGTACCTGACATAGTAGACAAGAGCTGTCATTATTATCACCTTGTGTAAGACAGGCAGACAGAGCGCCCACCAGATCAGTCCCTTGGAGGAGACCAGATTTTAATTCATGTAAGCCTCGTTGATTTGTACGTCTTCACCTCTGCAGTCTCCGCAGCCCTGCTCCAGGGACTTTACCAGGATTTTGTTAACTGATTTACCCACTGCAAGAGTGAGGGAGCATCCTGGTCCTTTGCCTGTTGCTTCACCCAGATTTGTCTTGCATCTGTTCTGAGGCCTAAAATCCTCAGAGTGGGCGCTCAGTGTCCCAGTGGCTGCTGCTTCCTCAGGGGAAGGAGCACCCTTGGATTAAGTTTGCATTTCATTCTTTTAACCACATCACATGGAACTCAACTCACCGCACCTATGAAGACCTTTGAGAAAGATATGGGATTCTTTTTATTTCTCATGACAGCCTGCAAGGAGGAGATTATGTTTCCCATTTCTCTCTCAGTATAGACAGACTGCACACAGTGATTTTTTTTAAGTGACATGTTTTGTTGTTCCAAAATAAAATCTGGTGGGTATTATTTTCTTAAGATGGTAGAAAAGGTAGAATCTATATAGTCACACAGATCACCCCCCTGTTTTTCAGTGCTGGGAGTGAGTACCTTGAGCTTGCCAGGCAGGCGCTGTGCTATTGAGCTACTCTCCAGCAGGCCACACTTCCCACACGGATCAACACAGCCTTCTCCAATCTGCTGACACATAGCTCAATATATCCTCAGAGTCCAAACACAGGTCCCCAGCGGGCTGCTTACGCAGCTCCTGGCTCAGTGCCTCCAGGCAAACCCTAGCACTGGCACATTTGTTTTTCCGTCCCTCAGGCTCTGTCCTTCATTCCGCCTACCCTTCTCTCTAAAAGAAACCTTTAATTTTAGCCAGGGCTCGTAGTGCACACCTGTAATCTCAACACTCTGGGAGGCTGAGGCAGGGGGATCATAAGTTTGAACCCAGGCTGAGCAAATTAATGATTTAACAAGAACTTGTCTTAGAACTAAGAAAAGGTTAGGGACTGTAGTGGTGGGGACAGGGCTGGGGTCGTGTGCACACCAAAATCCCCCATAATGAATGCATTCATCTCTACAATGAATATACAATACTAAAAAATGTGGTGAGGAAAAGAAAAACAATTTAAAAACAGGGCTGGGGGTGTAACTCAATGTGAAGGCTCTGGGTCCGAAATCCAGGCCTGGGAAAAAAAAAGCCTGAAACTCTCTCACTTCTCATCTACCCCACGTGGAGCAGCCGTTCTGCAGTCTAGCTTCTCAGAGAGTCAGCACTTGCCGGTCTCTGAAAATTCACCATGCAAATACAAGTGAGACTTGATCTACATGTCCAGTAAAAAAGAGCTGAAGTGCAGTGTATGCATATTAACAAATATTAGCCTCCCATTCAATTTCTTGTTTTCGAAGAAAGTTTATCACAGAACTCTGCTCATTATGTAAACAACAAAATATCACATTTAAAATACATATGCCATAGGATCCCAGTTATTCAAATCTATGTGCATAAGTATAGAAAAACACATCAGGAGGAATACACTATACTGGAAAGTTAACAGTGCTTTTTTTCTGGACCAGATGGTTTGCTTTTAACTTTCTATTTTTCTTTTTTTTTTCTTTGGCAAGTTTTCTACAATATTCATGTCCTCTTTTTAATTAGAAACTTTGTTTAGCAACTTGGTTTCTCCTAAGAGCTACACCTTTTATGAGGTAAGAAGAGCAAAATTTCAAGGGAAACCAGAAACAGTGAGCCTAGAGCAATAGGTGATTGTGGAAGGACGTCCAAGGCAGGTAAAGCTCGAGCCACTTTGAAAGAATGGCCAGCCAGCCCAGTAGAGAAGGGGAGAGAGGACTTCAGCAACAGGAGAATGCAAGTCCAAACCAGGAAACACGAAAGAAAAAGTGGCTGTGTAACTGGCACTGTGAAGTAGAACTTTAAGAGTTGGGTTTGTTTTTTTTTTTTCTTTTAGAGATAAGTAACTTCTCCAAATCTCCTCTTGCTGAGACAAAATTTCCTTTCCTCAGGCAAAAAAAAAAAAAATCTTGGCACATGAAGAGGCTGGCAAAGTCAGAGGCCAGTTTCCTTTCCACCAGAAAAGAAAAATGAGCTGAAGGTGGCCAGAATCAGTAAAGCAACTGTGAAGATACGGATACCTGCTCTCCCCACCCTTCTGTTCCTTACCAGAAAAGGCCCTTATCCACATGTGATTTGAGGCAAACGGGCTCCATTTCCTCAGAGACAAAGAACGCTGAAGTGTAGAGTACGTGTATTAACAAATATTAGCCTTTCGTGCAATAGCTTGTTTTCAAAGAAAGTTTAGCACCACAGAACACTGCTCATTATGTAAATAACAAAAAATTACATTTAAAATACCTACACCATAGGATCCCAGTTATTCAAATCTATGTGCATACGTATAGAAAAACACACTAGGAGGAATACTCTCTACCGGAAATGCTTTGAATAAATCCTTTTCCCTTTTCTTCTTCCTTCCTTCCTTCCTTCCTTCCTTTCTTTCTTTCTTTCTTTCTTTCTTTCTTTCTTTCAAGGAAAATAAATAGCCTTTTTGATTTGGTCTGAAGCCAGCAAACAAAGCTGGGAGTATGAACCTAAGTATCAGTTGGTAGCTGGAGCACAGTCAGGACCAAGTTCCTGAAGATGGGGCCAGACCTGTAATCTTGGCATCCTCACGGACATCCATGTAGCACAGAGTGGGCACTGCTGTGCGTTTATGCCATGACCAGGCAAAATGGGGATTACCCACACTGGCGTGTTCATTCATACACTCCCTCATCACCCCAGCCCTATGGGACCCTCTTTCAAATCATACATATTTTAGAAGGGCGATAATTTCAAAGCATCATTTGCTATCTCCTTCTATTCTTAGCTCAGATTCTTAGACCAGCCTGGTTTGAGGGAGATGAATTCAGGGGGTTGGTGAATGAGCCCTAGGGCCTGGGACACTTTGTGGTGCATGGTCAGGGGGAAGGCTTGGGAGAGAGTGCAGGAGACCCGGGGAGGGAGCACGGAGGAGCGGCCTTCACAAAGCCTCCTTTCAGCCTCTCCCCTTTGCAGTGAGGTTTGTCTCACTGAGGTGACTCCTTTCAGACTGCTTTGAGATGACTGCAGGTGTGTCAGCCCCACTTACTCACCTTCTGTTCTTGAGAACTCACCGCTGCCCGCTCTTCCTCTTCCCTCTTCCTGAGAAGACTGCGGAGATGGGCGGGGAAATGATTTCTCAGAGCCTGTGGGCTTCACTTCCTTCCTTCATTTTATCTTTCTAATTTGACCCCGCCTTGTCCTCTCTTCCATTTTGCTGTTTGCCTTACAATTGTCCCGATGTGTCTCCTCTTCAACCTTGCTCATTTGCTTCTGCTTCTGCTCCAACTCTTCGAGTCTTAAGATTTGCTGGCACCTACACTGGGGGAAGAACTACAGACAGGGTCGACAAGCAGAAGTGTGTCCTTGGGCAAGTCTGACGGTGAGTCGCTACGATACACCTCTTGCCCACCTCACAGGGCTGCAGTGTGATTAGGAGTACGGGGTGTCTCACACAATGTCAGGTACTGAGCAGACCCAGTTCCCCTCTGCTGACCCTTTAGGGAAAGCGATTATTTTCATCACAGATGTTAGACAGCAGTCATTTTATTGGTCACCTCCATTATGGAGAATCAGAAATGTCCCCGGTTCTGAAATCGTTTACAGATATGCTGGATCATGGACTGTGCTTTGGCTCATGTCTGCCCCAAAAAGTTTTGGTGGGAAAATAACTCATGTAGAGTCAGTGAATTGGAATGAGGAATGGGCCTGAAATTTCTGAGACCACAAGGGCAGGGAATCCACTCTTTAGGACCAAGTAATTTCTTCTAATATTCAGTGGATAACGGCTCAAATGCTAAATGTATCATAAAGGAAGAAGAAGTAGAGGTGGGAGATCTGGCCTTAAGGCTGTATGATCTGATTTCCCAGACTCTCTGCTCTGAATGAGAGTTGCCCATACCTGAATGGGCATTGGCTATAAGCCTCTGAATTAATCAAAGCAATTCCTACCTTGGAACTAAACTCATATATTCTCTACCAGGGAATTTCTGATCATCAAGCCCTGTGACTAATGTGGGTCTGTGATCCTTCTGAGAATCCAATGGAAGCTGTGGATCTCCCCACAAAAAGTGCTAATACGTATTTAAAAAAAAAAAAACTGTTCCGTTACCATGGTGCTCTCAGATGAAAAAACTCTGTAAGACTTCCTGTTTCTGGTGTGTTCCCCTAACCCCCACAAGGGTGCTAGATGTAAAGCAAAGTTCACTAGGTATTTTCCTCTAACCTTATTCATGAGTTCTTCTTTTGCCTTTGGTCGCTTTCTAGCCGAGCTGTTGGCTGTCTCTAGCATTCCTGGGAAGCTCTAGAAAGTAGCATGTGCTCCAGAAGATGGGAATGGTGTTCGGCTCTGGAACTACTACTGCTACCTCTTCTAGTGACTGGCATTCCAGGTACTTTCCAGTGATTGTCTATGTGTGACAGTGCACAGAAGCCATGGTCAGATGGGAAAGGGGACCTGGGCTGTGGCTCTGCTTTGCAAGTGAAGTCTGGTCTCCTGTTCTGGTAATGGGGCTGGGGAGTCTTCTTTAGATTGGAGAATCAAGATGTATGTGACAAAAACTGGACCTGGGGAGATGGGGAAGTACTGTTCTAGATGGCTGGTGACTCAGGCAGTGAAAGAATTTATGGATATCTGTAAGTTTTTATGTTTTGGGGAGAGCTATAACATCAGCTCAGGGGAGGAAAGGATAGTTTTTGTTTTTACTTTTATTGGGTGCTGTTTTTAGTTTCCAGCGCAGTGTTCCATGACTGTCCAGTACAAGCTGGGCAGAAGTGTGTTGTTAAAGAAATTCAGGTGCTGAGGACACCAGCTTTCCTGTCACTGTGGGATGTTTTCATTCTGTGGCTGCTGGCTTGCAGCACTGTAGCTAAGTATTTTTGCATTTTGAATCTGAGGAATCTCTACCCTGGGAACTGACACATTTTATGCTCAGTCACGTTGTGTTCCCTTAGGTGTTCTTTGACACCTGTGCATGAGCAAGGAATCCTGTCCTGCACCCCAGGTAAATGATTCTGTCATCTCAGAAATAGGCAAAAATTGTAGGAAAGAGAACTTGGAAAGCATTGCCCTGTCTTGGGTCTCTGAAACATGGTCTGGGAAGAGGCTTAAGGTGCTTCTTTATCAAAGAAACACGGAAATGTCCGTTTGTTAACCGTTAAGATCTGTCCATGTGTGTCTGGCCTCTTCTGGTTCCCCTCATGTGCTGAGATACAGAGCCACTGTTTCTTTTCACTGTTACAGATGCCTAACTTTCTTTCTTCACCCAGTAGCTATGCTTATTTCTAGGCCAAATGAAGAGAAAGATCTAAGTTTTTGCCTGTCTTGCTATTACCCCAAATAAATACTCAGATTACCGTCATTTAAAAAGCTTTAATGTGCAACGTAGAGAAGTTTCACAGCACCAGACATTGATGATGATATGCAACTTTCGTGCTCTTTGGAGGAAGCCTGATTAAATACTCGTACAGAGCTTCTCAGGGTGGCAGTTGTTGGATGTGGTCTGTTTGGTGTCAATCTAGCATGTTGTCTTCAGGGCCCTTTGTAGCTGTGTGGGTTTTCTGGGGGCTGACTTAACTCATAGGAAGTTGGTATGGCCTTTGGAGTGGGCACTGATGTGAAGTATTAAACCAACTGCTGGAAAAGTACAGCTACCAGGAGAGCTAGGCTGTTTCAAGACTTTCTAGATATGTTAAAATCACCTTGATAATTCCCCATTCTCTGATTTTTCCTTTGGGGGGCTTTTATTCTGGTCATTTGTTCTCCTTTGGTTGAGACATGCAGACGCCCCTAATCACAAAGGGATCCAGGCACCTTGGCCTTTATCAAGGTTCCCCGGGCTTCTATTTCCCAGTCTTTGACTTTTCCTTATGAATCGCATTGTGCCTAAACCTAATTTTGCTGTTTGCCTTGAAAGAAGTTTCTTTGTTCTTACTGCTGGGGCTGCGCACATGTCTGTCTGCCAGTCTCACGTCTCTCTCTAGCTGCGTCTCTCTTAATACTTGCTCCCTTTGCTCACTGCACACCTCCCTCCGGCCTTCTTGCCCCTGTTTAAATACGGCAGACACATCCCACCCATGGCCTACCCTCCAGCTCTTCTCCCTACCTGAGCCACCAACTTCAGATATCTGCTTGGTTTCTTCTCTCTTCCTTGAGGGCTCTGCTCAAACGTGTCCACTCATCACCGTGTACATGACACCTCCCCCTCCAGCCTCTCCCTCGCAGGTATTTCCTTTGTCACAGCAGTCACCACTTCCTAGGGAGAGGCAGCAGAGTGGTATCCTGTGAATCCGTAGCATCCGTTTTGATTAGGTTGCCAGCATCCCTTGTATAATTTAGAGGACTCTAACAAAAATGAACCGTTAATTATGTGTCTGGTATTGTGGTAGATACTTTGTACATTTCATTTAACTTTGAAGAGAAATTTGGGGGGTGTTGGTCATTATCTACATTTTCCAGATGAAAACACTATCTTTCAGAGAGACCGGGAAATTCTCCTAAGAATAGTCAAGCCTGCTTCCAAACAGTGTCAAGAGAATTATGTTTTCCTGAGACTTAAGCCCAAAGAATCTTGATAGAGACCAATGTGTGTAAACCCCTGTGTGTACAGATTATGTCTCTATGTGACTAACTGACCCCCAACCTATTGCTCGGCTCCTATGAACTGCATTCTGGCTAAATTTAGTTTTGCTGTTTGCCTTGAAAGAAGTGTCATTTCTCCCACCTCTAGGCCTGTGAACATGCCTTTTTTTTTTCTGCTTGGAACTCTCTATACCCTCTGCTCTTCTTGCCTTTCCTTTTGGCTTCTATTTTCATGTGTTACCTTCTGGAAACCCAAATACTGTTGGTTTAGGCCTAAAATGTTCTCCAGAAGTCTCTTGTGTTTGGCAGGCAATTGCATCAGGAAGGAGCTACACTTATCAGCAGATTGGGGCTTGTGCACATGTCTGCCTTTCTGCTGAGCTGAGCGTGCTGTTAAAATGTGGAGCTCCAAGTCACTGAGGGGGTAACCTGGGAAAGTGTATTTTTGCTCCCACTCTTCCCTTCCCTCTCTACTTTCCAGCTACCTTGCGTTAAGCAGCTCTTCCTTGGCTATACCCCAAGCCCCGCCCACCATCCTGTTTCTGCCTTGACAATGGATTGAAACTATGAGCCAGAACACATCTTTACTCCTTGGAGTTGCAGGTGTCAGGCCATTTATCCCAGTGACTGGAAAGTGGCTCATACAGAGAGGCCCCCAATTATGGCTTGTGAATTGCTTGACTCAGTTTCTTTGAGCTCCATGAGGACAGCAACCATGTTCAGTTTTATTCTGCTGAAATTAGCACAGCACCTGCAACACAGCATGTGCTCAGTGAATAACTGTTAAATAAATGAATGAATCAATTCAAAAAACTTTCTTTAGGCCTGCACAGTCATCTCTTCCTGGGGTTACAGGTCATTTTCTCCCCAATGGTGAGCAATGTTTTCGTGGAGGAATTTAAGAAGTACTCTCAGATCTCCGTCCATGCTCGTCAGACTTGCTTTTTTCAGCTCTGATTTTAAAGCCCTGCTGCAGGGCGTCCACCACTTCTAGGCATTTACTGTCTCCCACAGCATGTAGCAGAGTGCAGTAGAAACAGCATTACCCTGGGCATCAGAAGAACTCTGTTCTATCTGGGCTCCATAGTGTGAGATGTTTTATAAATCACAAAACCTTTCAGAGCTTCCTTGACTCTATTTTGGAATAATTGTGTCTTCAGAAGGTTGTTAACAGGACAAAATGAAATGAAGAATGTGAAATTGCAGCCAAGACACATGCACAAAATCTGAGACAGATGAAAGCATGGAATAAGCAAGAATAAACACTGAAACACAAAGCTCTTGCCTGTGCCCCAGACCTTAATGTTTCTGTCTTTTATTTTCTTTTGGTACCATGAGTCAAACTCAGGACCTTGTGCTTGCCAGGCAGGCACTTGTGCTGCTGAACACTATACCCAGCCCTGTCTCTGACCTATCTCTTCGGGACTCTCCAACACATTTTCAAACTTCAGCTTGGTGTCTTTGTTCTGTTCTCTACTGCCTTGTATGAACCCACCACACCACTGTGGTTTAAAATCACAGCAATCATTTATTGTCAGTCGATGAGGACTGTGCTCAGCACTTCTCACTCAGAGCATCCAGTGTGCTTGCAGCAAGGTCTTGGTGGAGCCCAAGGTCATGTCAAAGCCTTTTTCACTCGAGTGGCTGGAGGCTATGCTGAGGAAGACAGACACCTACATGTCTAGCACCCATGTCTAGCACAGGTCTAGCTTCTGAACCCTCTGAACATGTCCCAAGGGAACTAGGCGAGCACTGCATGGCTGTTCCTAACAGCTTTGTGTGCACGTCATACTTCCTCATTGAGGCAGCCACTGAGCCCTATCAACGTTCAAGGGGAGCGGACACAAACCCCCTTGGCTGATGGGACTAGAGTCAAAAATTAGCAGACTTTAAAACACCTCTACAAACCCCCTGTCCTCCAACCCCCTGTTCTTCCACTGTTCCTTGTCTCAACACATAGCATCTCCTCCACTCATCTAGTTGCTCAAGCCAGAATTCTAGGAGTTTCCATTCTTTGCTTCTCGCATCCAATGAATAAATGTATCAATGCTGTCTTCAAAAGTACCTCTGAACTATGTCCAGTGCCATCCACTCCCTTTGCCGTCTATCCCAGTCCAAGCTGACATTTTCTCTTATCACCAGTTCGAGTGCTCGTTGTCCCAGCCACTCGTCTCCATTCCCTGCACCTAGCTTGTTGTTCACACTGCCATTGCTGTACATTTTTCTCACACCATTACTTACCTGCTGTATGTTTTGTTTAAAAACCTTTCAATAGCTGCTATGGTGAATACGAGAGCAGACATCCTGAGCATGCAAATCCCCTAGCGTGACGTGGGCATCTCCAAATCTCACCTACTCTATGCTCTTTAACTGATTCTTGCTTTTACTGCCTATGCAAGTTTGATACTATTTTTTTCTTCTTTTACCCTCTGTCTGGAACACTTATTATTCCCAGTCCTCATCTTTCCTGGTTTCATCCTACTTATGCTAATTCCTACTCACATTTCTATGCAAGACATTCTTGATATCCAAACTCGGGTGATGTGTTTCCATTTACATGCCCCTTTAGCATTCCGTATTTTCCTTATCTTAACCCTCACCCATAGCAGTGGAGCCCTTTGTCTCTATTCTCTAGAGTGGAAGCTCCTTAAAGGAAGACGAATCTCCGTCTGCGCATTGCCTGGCACATAGTACATGCTCACTGTAAAGCTGTTAGAAAAGGTGAATAAATGAGTAAGCTGATGTATATATGTATATGTGTCATGCAGAGGTGATGGAAGGAGGAAGGAAGGAAGAAGAGAGGGTGGGAATAAGTTATGAAACTTTTTTTGCAGCCATGTTGGGGTCTCAGGGTAGCTTTACTGGTCCCCACAAATTCTTTCTCCTATTCCCCACAGTGGCTACATCCAACCTTTCCTTTATCTTCAAAGAAACCTTACCTCAACCCTTTGTCTCTTAGCAAAGCACTTGTGTCTATTTAAGAAGGAAGTGGGAACTAGAGATAATTCAGCAGAAATCCCTTCAACTTCCCGTTCAGCATTTCCAATTAGAAACATCTGTACCCCAACTATCTTCTTTCCTTTCTTTTCCCTCAGAAGATGAGTTGCACCCTCTCCCAGCTAAGATCTGTGCCTTCAGTTCTGTGCTGAGCCCCACAAGCCCAGGGTCGTCAGTTACCCCCCTTCTCTCCATGTCCTCCCTCTCCCAGTGGCTTCTTCCTCTCTCTTTACTTTCCATGCCCCCCTCCCTTTCAGACAGGGCCTTGCTATGTAGTTTCAGCTGCCCTTGGACTACCTACGTAATACAGAGAGGTCCTGATCTCCTGATCTCCTTGCCTCCGCCTTCCAAGTACTGGGATTGCAGACATGAACCACCATGCCCAGGTCCTTCCATGCCTCTTTACATAATGCCCTATCATCTTCCTTCCCATTTCCACTGAACTTTCTTGAAAGAATAGTTTATTCTTGTGTCTGTTCTTGCTTCTCTTCAGACTTCACTGCAATATTACCCACCAAACTTATATTCCTGTCTCAAGAATTAGCACCCTGTTTACCACCAAAGGTGCAAATCTAAAGTATTGATGTCCTTACAAATTACTTTTTTGGTGGTGGTAGTGGTACTATAGATTGAATGCAGAGTCTTTACACTAAGCTGTATCTTCAGCCCTTTATTTTAATTTTATTTTATTTTGAGATGTCTCACTACGTTAAATTGCCCAGGCTGGCCTTGAAATTACAATACTCCTGCCTCAGCTGCATGAGTGGCTGTGGTTATAGGTGTGTGCCCCTGCATCCAGCCCAAATAGCTTCTTACAAGGTTTTTAAAGTTTTGTTAAATATTTGATCTCATCAGAGAGCTCCAGATAACTCTAATTCAGCATCTTTAAGAGTCACCTCTTTTTCTTCCTTAAGAGTTTTACTAAAAACATACAAGCTGCTTCCAAAGTACTCAGAATTTCCTCTTTGGAGCTCTTTCTCTTTCCGGGGTTGTCTCTTTGGTGTGAGATTATGATTTCTTCTGACATGAGTCTTGGTTTTCCTTTTATAATTCTTGAAATATTAGTGAGCACAAACAGGACCTGCTTCTGATTCTATTCTAAGGTATATATAAACACTGCTACTTTATCCTCAGCAATCACATGTGTTGTCAACTGCTCGATTCTGTTAGAATTAACTCAAAACAGTAATTGCCTTTATGGTTGTTCCACCTACCTTCTAAAAGTCAAAATCATTAGTAAGGCAAAGAAAGATTTCAGCAGTAATTAACTTCCTTATTTCTCAGTAAGAAGTAACAGTCAATTGCTGGGTCAGTCTTTTTTAGAATTGCTATACCCAAGTGACTCAAGAGGGAAGATACAACGTTCTGTACATGCAGGCATCTGAGCACTTGTACCATTCTGAAATGGTCCTTCCAATATTCATCACTTACCTCTGTCATCAAACTGTGAGTGGCTCCATCTCTTGAGGATATACCTGAGACCTGGAAATATGACAAAGATTTCCAAGGCAAATAGTTCTTAATCAGGGATGGGTGGGGGAATTTTATCCCTCAGGGGACATCTGGTAGCAGCTGGAGACATTTTTGGTTGCTGCAATAGAAGTGCTTCTGGTACTTCGTGGGCGGAGGCCAGAAACACTTGGCCCCACATGTTAACAGTGCCAACTGAAAAACACTGATCTAAGCTGGGGTTTTTTTTTTTTTCTTTAGTACTAGAGACTGAGCCCAGGGCCTTCATACTAAGCTACATCTCCAGGCTTTCTTTTTTTCTTTTTTTAATTTTGAGACTGCTAGAATAGCGGGCATGGGCCACTATTTCTTTCAATTCACGTGCAAAAGAAAATGAGAGCCAGTTTGGAATATAAATCTAGAAACTTTAACATCCTGGAGAGAATGCCCTCCTAGGCTGTCTGCCCCAAGAGGCCAGACACTATATCTGCATCACTGACAACAGAACCTAGCAAGGTGCTAGGACTGTCATGGTTGTGCAATATTTGCTGCTTAGACTGAAAGGATTCTGCAGAGTGATTAAAAAATAAGTACTGGACCAATGAGAAGCCCTGCAGAAATGAATTCCTAGATATGCATGGATAGGTACAAGGCCAGGGTAGACAGATGCTCTGTAAATGTTTGTTGAATGAATAGGTGTTTGAAAGAATGAATGAATCCTGAAATTAATGAATGAACTTAAAACCCCTGGGGATACACATATTTTTATCTTTAGTGTCTGAAGAGGATGTTTTCAAAAATAGAGATACATTGGATATGAACAGCTCAGAATATACGATGTTTAATAATATGGTTAAGTTTTTGTGTGACAATATATGATCCCAGCATGATACATTTCTACCTATATCTACCTATTCTTCATCCTACTTCCTGCACAAAAAAATCCCAAAGACGCCTTCCTTCATCTGATGCTTTCTAGTTATCACTTGTTCCTCCTCGCCTTAACGAAACCAGGCCTTTAGAAATGGAGGTTGGTGGGAAAAAGATAAATAAGAAAGAAATAGGCTTGTGCTCCTTTGGGGTGTCCTCATAAAAAATGAACAGAATGATAAATACAAATAGGGACCTGGGTGTGGTTGTGATCCCTCCATCCAGGAAGTCTGTGGTAGGAGTATTGACAGTTTGAACCTAGCCTGGTAGCAATTTAGTGAGCCCCATCTCAAAAATAAAAGCATTTTAATTTGTATTTGTCCTGAGGAGAGGCTCTGCTAATCTATTCATGAAGAGTTTTGTATTTTTTGATAATCAAAAGATGACCTAAGAGTTCCTATGTGTAAAATAGTCTAAAAGAAAAAAACTGAAAGATCTTTGGAGTTAGGGAAAGGGCAGAGGCAGATAGCAAAGAACAAAACATTGGTCACCAAAATTATGGCAGAAAAGTTGCCAGATCTAGGTAACAAGATGGAATGAAATGGGTATCTGGTCAAGGAGACATTTACAGTCTCAAATAGACAGCCAGAAAGGAACCTCTCCACAACACATCATAGTCACAATTCCAGAAGCTCAGAACTAATACTAAAAGCTGTTAGAAAAAGATCCCCAGTTGCCTATAAAATTGATTCCATCAGCAAAACAACCAGATTTCTCAAACAAAACTTAAAGGTCATGAGAGCTTTAAAATTTCCTAGATGTTTCTCTTCAGAGAGGCCAGGTGGGTGGTTTTCAGACTGTCCCACCTCACTGTCCCCTGGGTTTTTTCCTTTGGAGAGCTGGATGTATGGGGCTGCATCTTGCTTAAGTATCTTTTCATTTTCTTTCTTTCTTAATTTCTTTCTCTCTCTCTCTCTCTCTCTCTCTCTCTCTCTCTCTCTCTCTCTCTCTTTCATTTCTTGGGCTGATGCTTATAAATTGCCTATGGTGAGTAGCTTTATTGCTAGTATTTAGAACCCTTAGGACATGACTACTTCTCAGAAGTGTCTTCTAGGTGTAGCTGGTTTTGGAGTTTTGACTTTGTTGCAAGATCCTACCTCTTCAATTTGTTGGGGATGAGAAGCTGCTGCCTGCTTGACCCAGCCCCTGGTTCTTTGGCACTGGCCCACTTTTATCTCAGCAGCCCACAGATCTTTCTCTAAAACAGACATGTTTTAACCCATAAAGCATGTCTCAATAAATACAAAAGAATTGAAATAACTTCTCATAGCCTATCAGATCATAATGCAATTAAACTAGAAATCAACAGCAAAATAAAACCACAGAAACTACACAAACACATGGATATTGAATAATACACTCTTGGGCAATCAATGGGCCAGAAAAATCATGAAAGAAGTTTGAAAATTCCTAGAATCAAGCTGGATATGACAGTGCATATCTGTAATCATATCTGAGGCAGAAGGATCCCTGTGAGTTCAAGGGATTGCTGTGAATCTCTCCTAGCCTGATCTACACAGTGGGACCCTGTCTCAAAAGAAAATTCTAAAATCAAATTATAATGGTAATAAAACATATCAGAATCTATGGGACATAATGAAAGTAATTCTCAGAAAGAAGTTCATAGTCATGAAACCTACATCAGACATTTAGTGTGATGTGGACTGTTGGTTTATCATAGATGGTTTTTATAAGATTGTGATAAAAGCCAGATATTCCAATTTTCTATAGGGTTTTTATCATGAACAAGTGTTGAACTTTGTCAAATACTTTTTCTGCATCTATTGAGAGGATCGTACGGCTTTTATTCTTGACTCTGTTAATATGGTGTATTTAATTTATTGATTTGTGTATGTTGAACCATCCCTGTATCCCTGGGATGAATTGTACTTGGTCATTGTGTATAATCCTCTTGCTGATTTGTTGCGTTCTGTTTGCCAGTACCTCATTGAGGATTTTTTCATCTATGTTCACTAGGGAGATTGGTCTGAAGTTCTCTTTTTTGGTTGGATCTCTCTTTGCTTTTGGTATCAGGGTAACACTTGCTTCCAGGAATGAATTTGGGAGTGTTGCTGCCCTTTCATTTCATTATCATTTAAGGAGTAGTAGCCTCAGATCTTCTCTAAATTTCTTATGGAATTCAGCAGTGAATCTGCTGGGACCTGGGCTTTTCTTTATTGGTAAGTTTTTAATTATATCTTCAATTTCATCAACCAATATTGGTGTATTTAGGATCTTTATATCTTCTTAATTCATATGTATCTAGGAATCTGTTCATTTCTTCTGTGCTTTCCATCTTAATAGAATACCAGTTCTCAAAGTAAGTATTAATAATGTTCTGAAATTCTGCAGAATTCATTGTGATTTTACCCTTTTCATTCCTAATTGAATGGATTCAAGGCTTTCCTTTCTTTTTTTTTTCTTTTGAGTCTTACCTTTCTTTGATACAATTGACCAAGGGTTTGTCAATTTTTTTAATCTTTCAGAGAGCCAACTCTTCCATACATTGATTCTTCGTAATGTTTTCTTAGTTTAAATTGCATTAATTTCTGCTCTAGTCTTTCTAATTTCCTCCCTCATACAAGCTCTGGGTTTGACTTGCTCTTCTTTTTCTAGAAGCTTAAGGTTCAACATCAGGCTATTTATTTGAGCTTGCTTTATTTTTCTGGTGTGAGAATTTATGGCTATAAATTTCCCTTATAGAACAGCTTTCACTGTGTCCCCTACATTCTGGTATGTTGTACTGGCATTATCATTTAATTGTAGAAACTATTTGATTTCTTCTTTAATTTAATTTGTGACCCATTTGTTATTCAGGAGGGTGTGATTTAATTTCCATGTGTTTATGAAGTTTTAGTGGTTTCTTCTGCATTTATTTCCAATTTCATTGCACTGTGGCTTAATAATATGCAGGGAACAATTTCACATCTGTAACCCCATCACATAGGAGGCTGAGGCAGGAGGATCATTGTGAGTTCAAGGCCAGGCCACCCTGGGCTACAAAGTGAGTTCAAGGCCAGTGTAAACTGCATAGTGAAACCATGTTTCAAAAAGACAAAAAAATTAAAAAGCAAAGAAAGGAAGAAAAAACGTCCACTTCAAAGCATGCCTCTGCTGTCATTATTTGACAGAAAGGGTAGATAGAGGTCAGATCCTTCTTGATTCATCCCAGCAAGCCAGCAGTACAATTATGGCAGTGGTAGGTAATCCCAGCAAAACTGGGCCTTTAGTTCCACTGAAGTTCAGTCTGCCTCTGGTTTCTGGCTGTGAGGCTAGGGCCCTAGTTTTTCAGCCCACAGTACAGCGAGTGGCTCCTGCTGGCTTGCACTCAGCTCCCTGACATTCTGCTGACTTGAACTTGGTTGTGCCTCACCCTGACACTTGGGGCTGCTATATGGAGCCAACCCAAAGTTGTTCTGAGCTCTGACTTCTGTTGGGCCCTTTCAAATATAGCTACCAGTCAATTACCCTCACTTGGGGAAGGGTACCTGAACCTGAATAACTCACCAGCCACTACAGTCCACAGTGTCCACTGCTCCATTCCATTGGTGCGTTTCTTCATGGAGGCCTCTGGAGTTGCCAGTCATCACTGTGTTGCTGTAGGTTCAATCCACCCCTCCTATGCCATATGCCAGGGCTCAGAGAGAACACACTGCTTGCCACCTCCTTCCTCTGAGTTGTGATCCTCCTCTTTGCTCTCTCCATGGATTCTAATTCTTGCTTCAGATTCATGCTGGATCCTGGGGACCCACTTCCCTCCACTTCCCTCCTCCTTCTCTTCCTCACAGTGCTATATTCCAGCAACTGGATTTCAAATGTCAAACAGGCTGTTTCTCTGCTTCTCATCATCTTCCCAGAAGTCTCTTGAGACCATAAATGTTAAGCGAAATAAGCCAGACACAGACATTTAAATACTGCATGGTTTCTCTTATATAAGAAACCTAAAACATATATAAATAATAGAGTAAATTACAGATAATAAGAAACAAAAAGGCAGACTTATTGCAGATAGGGAAAGGGATCAGAGAAAATAGAGAGAAGGGAAAGTGGAAGGAGGGATGAGATTAACAATGATTAAAATATGCTATACTCATGTACCAATCCCTAAAACAACTGTAATCATTACTTATTACAAACATACACTAGTAGAAAACAAAAAGTTCTGGGTATGTAGCTCAGTGCCAAGGCCCTGGGTTCAATCTCTAGACCTTCAAAAAAGAAAAAGAATAAGAACAAAATTATTTTGGTTAGAATGAAAAGTGAAATCTCGATAAAACACAAATTATTTGAAGTGAACAAATAATACATCAAGCATGAAATCCAGAAAAATAGCATGAACTTTTAAATTAATTAAACATGTTCATGCTTCTACAGTACTCTGCCACTGAACAGCTCTGCTTCTGTTCACTTCCTGCCTAGGGACTTGGCAGCAGCAATGTTCCTGATGTCATTTTTCAGCCAAGTGGCTAGCAGTACCCACCCAGGAGAGACTGAACCACACTCAAAATAAACATTTCCTTGTTCTAGTTCCCCTTAGCCAGATTCCAAAATACCCACAAGTGTGACACAACCAACCCAAGTAGATATGAGGAAGGGGATGTTGGATTAGAAAGAGGCAGTGGTCTAATTACATGTTACAAACATATAATGTTTTATCAAAACAGAATGGCACGCAAATGCACTGCTGGAGCATTGAAAGGGCCCTAGAGCTTCAGTTCCATCACTCCTGCAGCAACTGCTTCTGACCCAAACTTTGTCACCTAATAGTTCCACTCTTACCTCCTAACAACTCGTAAATAAGTTGTGAATGTACACAATGTATGAGTCATTTTTACAAGAAAAAATTTCAGAGTATATTAGTTAATAATATCCCTTACTTATTGCGGGCTGATCAAGTCTGCAACCTCCAGAATGAGTGTATGATAAAAGCTGAATAAAAAGAGGCAAATGGAATGATTGCAGGGCTCCAGGAGGATCAAAGCCCTCTCACAGAATTCAAGACTCTCCCAGGGCTAAAACAACAACCTTCTCTGGGTGGCCTGTATTTGTTTAGTTATCAAAAGAAGGCAGGGGAGTACACAAGAAGGGTGGAACCACTCAAAGACTTTTCCAGGTAAAGTATTAAATTAATGCACCCTGGAGGGAGATGCTTGAGGCTATAGTCTTTATCTAGTTGAGATTGGGTCCAGGTGTCCTTGGCTGTGATCTTGTGTTATCCTTTGAGGCTTTCTGGCTTCATCCACCATTACAGGCCTTATAGGGATTAGTGACTCACAGTTTCACTTGCTTGAGTCCACTGTCCATCTCCAGACAAAGAGCCTAGACCTTGGACAGACTCACAAGTAAACATGGAAAGTTAATTGGTTAATTTAAGTCCTGCTCAAGGCTGCTTCATCAGTGCTCTCCACCAGAGTAAAACATTATCAATAAAGCAAATGTGTCTTTACCCACTTTCTGTAATTCATTCTCTCCCTCTCCCTCTCTCCCACCTTCCCCTGTGTCTCTTTACACTCATTCCACACCATCCATTCTGGCCTTATCTCCACTGTTTAAATACAGCAAGAACACTTTGCCACAGGGCCTGTCCTTGAGCTTTTCTTTCTACCTGTGTCACTGTTACCCTAGATATTTGCTGGCTTTTTCTCTCCTCCAAATCTTCGCTCAGATGTGACCTACTAATCACCATAGAAATAACACTCCCTTTTCCACCTCTTCTAGCACTCATGAGTCCTCTTACGATAGTCTACACTCTCTATTATGGCAATTATTGTTGCTTAACATGCTATATAATGTATTTAGTTATTGTATGTATTGCTTACTATAATGTTAGTTCAAGAATCCTTGCTCTTTAATTCATTGATATATCCCAACTGACCTCAATCCCTGTCACAAGGTATTCAATAGATATTAGGTTTTAAATATCCTTTGACTCACATTAGTGATCATATCCCCCAAAGAGATTTTTCTAGTATTTCCACCATCCCCACTCTACATCCTGGACAGCTCCTTGTGCTCATCTTTATTATAATGAACAAGATTTCATATTAAAATGATTTGTTTTTGTATCTGTCTCATGTTAGTGCAAAATCTTTTAGCCTAAAATCATGTCCTATTTATGATACACCTCTAGGGATTTATACAGTGCTTACTGAACTAAATTGAACAGACAGGAAAGACAAATCAGGCATAATTTATCACCAATTAATTTGAAGATCTATTGGTATGAAGATAAGCAAGAGAGCCAGGGTCAACTCAGTGTCCTTTTTCTTTATTGTCTGAGGGTAGAACTCGATAATTATAAGCAACGTGGCTCCTGTGCTGGCTTCTCAAGCTCCAAGTTTCACTGAATTCCTGATCAGAGGACAAGACCTTGTGGTGAAGACCCTACTCCTTTCCCCTGGCAGAAGTCCCTTCCTTCTTCCTAGAACCTGGGCCCCCAGGGTGACACTAGTCTGCAGGGCATGTCTCACTGACTTTCATTCACAGATCATTCAGAGAAGATTACCAGAGTGTCCGGCAGCAATGTGACTCTGCAAAGCTCCAAGAAGCTGCTTGAGAACTACACACATGGCACCTGGTTTTGGACCGCTAAGCAGAAGATAGTGGAATGGGACTCAGTTGATATTTATTACTTCAACACTAGATTCAAACCCAGGATCAGGCTTGATCCTCAAAGTGCTGGGTTGCACATCTACAATGTCCAGAAAGGGGACAGCAGTACTTACCTCCTGAGATTGTCAAATGAGAGGGGATCTGAATATGATATCAACGTAATCTTGGAGGTGTTCGGTAAGTTAGGGAAACCAACCAGCAAGTCCCCACTCCAGGGCTCTGGGCGGGCCACTTCCTGGGGCTCCTGGGAACACTGTCTGGGAGAAGGAGCAGAAAGTCTCAAGACAGCCTTCATTCATTCCGCCTGAGGCCCATTCCCCTCAAGAGTGAGCCTGGGCCAGCAGACTACCCCAAAACTGGTTCCTTTCTATTTCCTTCCTTCTGTCCTATAATGAACTCATATCAGTTCTGAATTTGTATTAATCATATTTCTGATCTTGGACTTCAGACTTGTAGGAAAAGGTATAAAAAATTAAGTCTGAGGCAGGAGATAGTATGGGGAGATTTTTTTAACCTATCAGGATGAGTGTGACAAAAACTTCCACATAAAGCTCCAGCCTAACCAGTGTATATGGAATAAAGACTGAGGCATTCTTCTTGGAGTCAGATGGACCTGGGTTCAAAACTCTGGTTAAGTGAAATAAGCCAGGTATGGAAAGACAGTTATGTATGTTCTCACTCATTTTTGAAAGTTAAAAATGTTGATCTCATAGTAGAGAGGAGGATAGTTAACTTCTAGTTAACTACTGGTTAATTTATACTAGTTAACTTCTAATTAACCTCCAGGAGAAGTTAGCCAGGAGAGAGAGAAAGAGGAAAGATTGAATAATAAGTACCAAAATACAGTAACATAAGTCAAAGAAAGCCATTCACTGAACTACATCCTTGGCCCTTTTTATTTCATTTTGAAACAAGGTTTCACTAAGTCACTCAGGCTGACCTAGAACTTCTAATACTCCTACCTCAGCCTCTTGAGTAACTGGGATTATGGGCATGGACCACCACACCTAGACTATTTATTAGGTATTTTACTGTAACTGGAAAAGTTCAAAGGTTCCCAACATAGAAGTGACAAGTGCAACAGGTTTGCCGGCCCAGACCTGTAATCCTAGCATTCTGGGAGGATGAGGTAGGAGGATACGAACTTGGACCCCAACCATGGACAATTTAACAGCTTAGTGAGACCCTGTCTCAAGATTAAAAAAGAGTTGAGGATGTAGGAATGTGCAAAAGTCCTTGGGTTCAATTCCCAGCACTGCAAATTTAATGAGTAAGTAAATGTTTGAGGAGATGAATACTAATTATCCTTATTTAATCCTTCCCAATTGCATACATGTATCAAATTATCATACCATACCCCATAAATATGTAAAATTATTGTCTATTAGAACTTAAAACCAAAAACAACAAAAACCTCTGGTCAGTCATCCACTTGCTTTGTGATATTGGAGAACTATCTAATTATCTCTAGGTCCATATTAGGTAAGGTTTTTTTGAAAACAATTATCAGAAACCAATTCACTACATCTTTACTTAAAAAAGAAGTTATTTTAGGAAATAACCTGGAGCAACTCAAGCAGTATAGAAGAGTCAAGAAGAAATAAATGGGAAAAATATTGAGAACCACAGCCAGCGGAGGGTCTCCAGGCTCAGGAACTTGTGGAGCGTGGCTATGGATTCCTGTCATTAATATAATTTATCTCTCAAAGTTTAGAGTTTGTTTTCTTTAAGTTCACAGAGAAATGGGATGAGAGAGAAACCAATGTACCCAACTTGCTCCAAGCTTATGTATCTGATTTAAGTCTTTATGGCCCAAAGGATCAAGTAATAACGTGGAAATGAGGCTCCTGGGGCAGCTTCCAGGGGGTGGGGCAGGCAGTGACTGTGGAAGAGGGACCAAGCCGATGATTTTTCACCTCAGACCCTGGAGTTCCTCAACATATTATGAAGATACATATTCTCTTTTCAAAGTATTATGAGGATCAAAGTGTAGACTCAAAGCAGAGAAAACACTTGGAAAATGCTAACACAGTACAGATAAAGTGTTGAATATATTCATGTCCTCCCAGCTAGGTGTCCTCCCATTGGTGGTCCCTGGGGTAAGAAGCCAGATTTTCCTTCTCACTCACTGACTCCATATTATGTGGCTGGGGAATGCAGGACCTCTGGGAACAGGAAGGTTTCTTGCCATGATATCCTCTCCAAGATCAAAAACAGAGAAAGCAATCAAACACAAAAGCCTGTATTTGTATTACCTATGTACCTCTGTAATTGCTGCAGTGTAAATATTTCCACACCACAGTTGATTCCAAGTCCCTCCAGCTTTTCACAATCAGCTCACAACATTTTTGAATATCTAAAGGTCCACAAGCCAGCTGATGATTTTTTTAATTGTGATTGTTCACATGGGGCATCTTAGAGCCAAACCACCCTGAGGGGTTCAAAAAATACCACTGACAAATCTGCATTGGTGATGGTGGGAAATGTGGAAGGAGTGTAAGATATGAGGATAGAACACAGGAAAGAGTGGAAAGAAAAACAGTTACGCAGAATGCTCACTTGAATGAGATGTGGAGGCTGAGCACAGTGACCCACCCCTGCAACCTCATCTATTAGAAAGGGTGAGGTGGGAGGGTTGAAAATTCAAGGTCAGCATGGGCAACTTAGTTCAACTCTGTCTCAAAATAGAGAATAAAAATCCCTGAGGCTGAAACTTAGTGGCAGAGCACATCACTAAGTTCACTAGCTTCAATCCCTAGTATCAGAAGAACACAAACAGTATATGGGAGAAGTCTAGCACTCTGAGACAGCTTTCGGAAGCAATGAAACTTGAGTTCAGGAGGCAATATTGGAAGAGCTTCCACAGACTCCCAACACACACAACCCAGAGATAAGCTCTGACCTGGTCAGTTCTCTGCCACATTTTAATCCTATGAGGTCTGAGCTGCACGGATTCTGCAAGTATTTTATGATGGACTAAAATGAGAAGATCCCAGAGGATTTTAGGCAAGCCAGATCTAGGGGAACAAGGACCAGATGCTGAGGTTTCCTCTCATCACATCTGGCAGCAGGACAATGGCAGCAACGTTAACATAACTTTTATCACACATGCGATACACCATACAAAAAGTGTTTCTCCAACAACAATGCTGTTTTGCCTTGCTAACATTGTACCATAAAGGTATTTTGCAGGTAAGTTTGGAGAAGTTAACTACAGTGTTAATGCCACTTCACTAGAGCCAAACCCAGGGCCCAAGCTAGTGATACTCCAAAACTAATGTTTTGTCCTTCCTGCCTCATAAGTTCTTCATCCATCTATCCATTCATCCACCCATTAGCTATTTGAAGAATATCTGCTGTGGGGCAGACAGTGCCCTAGACGTTGAGCTACCAAGGTGAATAATTACCAAGGACATGTGTTGGGGTCCCAGGAAGTTCTTTCTTTTCTATTACTCTGCCAGATTCTAAGAGGATGGCATTTCCCTGGGGTGGTTGTGCAAAGGACTTTGCCAGGTGCAAGCTGATACTTCTCACCTTGGGGCTCTCCCTAAACCTGAACTTCAGAATTCTTGAGGGGCACACTGGCCACAAGGTGCCAACTATGGCCTGTTCTTAGAGAACGGGCATCTTAGATAGCTGGGATACCAAGTGCGACCCCAGCTAATCTTTTAGCCAGCTGGCCTTGCTCTGTGCTTTCTACCTCGGTTTGCTCCTGGTTGCAAGTATGTGATGGACCCTGGCTCCCCCTTGTGGATGCAGCTTTTAGCACCACCTCCAAGGAGGAGTTTTTGGCATGGGAAAGCAAAGCTACTCACTGGCTCCCTCTGTAGGCGCCTCTTCTCCACAGCACTGCCTTGGATGATGCTCACAGACACTTCCTTGGTTCTTTGTACTTTTGTTAGCTAAATGCCTCATAAATCATAAGTCCATCGCCTCATTTAATAACATCCCTCTCATTTTCAGATCCTGTACCCAAGTACTTTATAAAATTTACCACCCAGAAAGTGAGTGACAACTGTTACATGAATCTATCCTGTGAAATACCAAGTCAGTCTGTTGACTACATCTGGTATACAGACTCAGACATCCTTCCAAAGGAGCACAACAGAAGTGTGCTTGAAGTCAGCTTCACGCCATCACACAAGCAGTCTGCGTATTATACCTGTCAAGTCAGCAATCCTGTCAGCAGCCAGAACAATACAGTCTACTTTCATCCACCCTGTACTCTGGGTAAGAAATAACCCCCCCCAAAAAAAAAAAAAAAAAAAAGAAATAACCCCCAAAGGGCTGAAGTGAACGTGGCCTCTGGTTTTCATTTGATTGAAGAAAATGGTGGGGTGCTCCTCAGCCTCTGGCCCAGAATGTGGTGGAGAATCCCCAAGGCATCTGGGCACTTGGGAGAGTTGGGTTCCGTGACTGGCTCTGCCACCTCTCAGCCAGCTCACCTCATCATTGCAGGGCTCAGTGACCTCATCAGCAAAGGGGTCCAGCGCAGGATCTTTGGTGCTCCCTTCTCTCCCCACCTCTCATATGTGCTGTCCTACACCCGAGGCCTGGGAGCTGTAGGACACCCTGAGACATCCCGGGCAACAGCAAGGACACAGGGCATGTGGAGAGCAGTTCAGGCAGTCAAGTGGACACCTGAAGGGGTTTCTTCTGGACAGCCTGAAGCAGTGAGGAAAGGTAGATGAGCTGAGATAGGCCAGCGAACAGGGCCGACAGCCTCAGCCACAGGCGGAGACAGCTAGGTTTGCACTCTGTGGTGAAGGTAGAAAGAAAATTCTGGGTCTCATATTTTCTGATTCCACTGTGCTTCCTCCAAGGATCCACGTGCCAGATCACATCAGGCTCCAGCTCGGCCCCACAAGTACTATAGCAGGCCAGCTTGGGTCATGGGTCTTAGAGTCAGTCACACCTGGAGATAGTCTTGGGATTGTCACCTACATACTAGCCAAGTTACTCAGCTTCTGTAACCTATGTTAAATAAAAGACAAAATAATGGCTCTTATCTCATGGTTTATAAGGGATAAGTAACAATACATGTGACCTACTGGATGTTGTGCCTGACAAGTCCTCAATGAAAGGTGGCTAAATTAGGCTCAGTCCCCTCAACTCTGGAGACACTTGCACTTGGTGGGACCCCTTATAAATTTGGATCACAGTCTCTGCACTGCAGGCCCCATACCTTGCATACCATGAAAGTAACATCCCCAAGCCCTGACCTGCACATTCTTCCACAGTCACTCATAGCTATGGTGCTGGAGTCTTTTCTGGTCTCTGTCTGTCCTGTCAGGCACAGGCATCTGCTTCTGTGTCATGGTCTTCTGGGTCTAGCATTCCCATGCTGATGTCCTTTCTTTCCTTTTCTTTCTTTTGCAGTATTGACTAAAACCAGGCCTTCACACTGAGCTACATACTCAATCCTTTTTAAAATTTTTTTCCTTTGAGATAAGATTTCCTTACGCTGCTACATTTCCCAGGCTCAAACTTTGAATCTCCAAACTCAGCCTCCCAGAAAACTTGCAAAGTGCTGGCACTACAGGCTTCTGCCCACACTCTAGACTCACCTGAGCTGATTTCTTTACCTGTTTCCACAGACAAGTTATGAGATCCATATGCTCTTCACCCTTTCTTCCAACCATTAGGGCTTATGCTAGATGTCTCCAAAGGCTCAAGCGCTCCTGGGTGGAATTTTTGGAAGGTGACCGAATCATGACACGCTACAGCTGACTTGCTGTTAGAAGGGGGGCTCTGTTCAGAAGAGCTGGGTCACTGAGGACGCGACCTGGCAGGGTGTGGCACTTCCTTCTGCATTCTTTCCTTACTGCTCTGCTTCCTGGCTGCCATGATGTGATGGGCTCTCCTCCGCTGGTCCCTTCCACCACACGTCCCTGCCTTGGAGCCAGTAAACTATACACTGAAAACATGAACCACAATAAACTTCTCCTCCTTAAATAGCGGGTGTCTTGTACTGTGTCCCATAACAAGCAAAGCTAAGATACCAACCAGCTGTTTATGTCTTTCTAGCCTCTCCTAGTGTTCCCGGCTCTTCTGGCACCAGAAAGCCGGTGTGACAGGTGGATGTGTTGATCTGGCTGGGCAATTCTGGTACTGGTGTTGTATTTATACCACATACTGAGAAAGGAAGAGGCACAGCCCTGTGCCTGATAAAATATGAGTGACTGTTCATCTGCAGAGAGGATGAAGGCAGTAACACACCCATTTGAGGGCAGAGGTAGATCAATCTTGTCACCTTTAGCCACCAAAATTATTCTAGAAAACAACCTTCATCTCCCTTTCTGTTACATCACCAGTCCCTTTTTATGATTTCACCTCTCTTTTTCTTTCTTTCATTCTTTTCCTTTTTTTCTTTCTTTCCTTTCCCACCTCTCTTCTTCCTTCCTATCTACCTCACAGTACAGGTGGCGAGTGGGATGGAGACACACGGAGAGGCCATGGCCCTGCCATCATTCAAGCCAGCTGTGCAGAGCAGTATAGAGTCCTCTGGGTCTATACCTGGCACTCTGCCCTCTCTCATTGCTGTCCTGTGTATGGCACTGATTCTTTCCAGGCTTGGAGATATGTCAAGGTAACTACTTTCGAACACAGAACTCAGATAAGCCAATGATTTTTAAGGGATTTCTGCACTTTTTATATGTGGAGAAGTTGAGCCCTTGCAGAAAAGAGAAAACTGGGATTGGATTCAGGAAGGAAATTCCTTTCCTTGCTTTGCAAGTTTCCATACCAATATCTAGGACTGCTGCCCCTTCTCAGCACATGAATCAAGACACTTAAGTGTTTGTATTTTCCTTGTCTTTCAGTCCCATCCTGTGGAGTAAAGAATATTGTAAACTGGTTAGTGATCTTGATGTCCATCATTCCTGTCCTTCTGCTCACCTGAAATGACTCTTCCAACTCAAGAAGGGAACTTCCAGACCAGATGATCGGGCCTCTATCAGCAACCACGACCTCAGCCAGCCCAAAAGTTTCAGCTGTAGGAGATGAGAACAAGTATGCTATGGAAGCACTTATGAAACTTTTCAGTTAACTTTTTTTTTTTTTTGTGGTACCAGGGATCGAACTCAGGATCTTGCACTTGCCAGGGAGGCATTTATTCCACTGAGCTATATCCCCAGCCCTCAGTTAACTTTTGAAAAACAGTGGTTAATGATTCATTCTATAATCCGGTGCTCCATAGACTGATACAGTGACTGCATTAAGAGACTCCCGGAGTGGTGATTGGATCATGGGGACCTTATACTCATTGGTGGGCCATGCCATGATATTCATGGCTGAATGTATTGCTAGGAGCTAGGGCCCCACTGGGGGTGTGCCCCTGGGGGTATACCTGCTGCTCTTGTCCTGCACCCTGGTCCCTGGCTGCCATGAAGTGACACGTTTTCACTCTGCTATATTCCTCTGTCATGAAAGTTCTGCCTTGGAGCCAGCTGACCATGGATGAAGCCTGATCCCAGGAAAGTCTGATTCCAAACAAACTTCTCTTAAGTTGTGTGTACCAGATATTTTGTCCCAGTGACAGGAAAGCTGATCAATATAATCCCATGGTTGTTTTTCAATGCACACACATAGACATACATCATTCTTTCCACCAAGAACATGTGACCACATTGGGCTAATACATTCTCTCTCTCTCTCTTTTTTTTTGGTGGTACTGGGGATCGAACTCAGGACCTTGCACTTGCCAGCCAGGTGCATATTCCACTGAGCTGTATCTACAACCCAAGTTCTCTTTTAAATTTTTTAAAAAAGTATTTACTTTTCATGGTGCTGGTGATCAAACCCAAGGTCTCGTGTGCTAGGCAAAAGTCCTGCCATTGAATTACCATTGTTTTCTTACTAGTTAAGCATTCGGTGTGTTCATCAAAGTGGGTTTTTTAGTTGTTTCAAAGCTGTCAGACAGTGCCATCAGCCTGGACAGACTGTAACATGAGGAAGAGCCTGGGATTCCAGGCTCTCTGTGTCAGTGCACCTAAGGAACTAGATTGTACTCCCTCTGACCTTTGTTCCAACATCCATGTCAAACCTGAGGTCCCAGCTCTCCCATGACCCTCTCCCATGCCCAGTTCTGACCTCCTTGTCAGTGGTTTGACCAGAAAACTACCCTCCTTAGGTTTCCCATGAATATAAAGTCAGGCTTGCTCCCTGAGAACTAAGTATATAGCTTTCCTACCTAAGAAGAGACCCTGCTTCTACACCTTTCATGGGAACCTGAGAGGTTCATGGGAACCTTCTCTTTTCACCACAAGGCCATATGAGCCACTCTTCAATCTTAGTTGAATCATGGATTTAATGAAACCATCGAATGGACATAAATGTTCTCTCCAGGGTTTCATATTATAAATAAGTCCCCCAGCCCACCTCTGCATAATACCTGGAACTTTTCCTGTCTGTCTTCTCCTCCAAGTCTCCTTATGAGTGCAGAGCTGGGAGTTCATTAATGAATGCTCTCTCCCTTCAAGGAACTGGCTACTATAGACCACTTTTTCCTTAAACCAGCCCAGCCTCTCTCACCCCTCCTTTTATTGTAACAAAGAGTCATCTTCCCTACCAAATCCTTTCTATTTCCCCTTGATCAGGAGAAAAATTTTTCCCAGAAACCTTTGCATCTGGCTGGGATCAAGCAATTGTTTCTAGCCAATAAGAGGCAAGCAGAGTCAGTGTGACAGGAAGTAAGGGAGTCTGGGAAGTGAAGCCACATAGCAAGGAACCTGAGTTTGAGCTGTTGTTCCTAAAACAGCTGCTTGTCTGCATTGCACATGCATAATGAGGAAGATTAGTTTTGTTTGTTATCAGAAGGTGACCACAGCTCCCTAAGGCATGCCCTGTCCCTTGGACCAGCCTGCAATCCCAATTCAATATCAGTTCTCATCAGCCTTCACCCTTCAATTAGACTGTCTCAGCCTCTTTTTTGGAAATTGCTCCTGTTCTAGTCCCCTCACTTTTATTTGTGGAAGAGGAGTTTCTCTTGGGAAACACACACACACACACACACACACACACACTTACACTTTTCTTAGCATCACAAGGTTCTAGTACCTTGGAAGCTTCAGGCAAATCCCACTTTAGATGCTCCAGGTCAGAGGCACTGCCTCTTCCCTGACATTCTCATCTCTCAGGGCAGCCAAAGACATAATTTCTGCAGTACAATAAAAAATGAAAATGTGGACCCTTGGTTCAAAATGCAGGAGAAAAGTACCATTAAAAGTATTGCTGGATGTTGTGGTGCATAATCTCAGCACTCTGGGAGGCTGAGGCAGAAAGATCTCAAATTCAAGCCAAGTCTAGGCAACTTAGTCACTTATCAAGATGCTGTCTCAAAATAGAAAAATAAAAACGGGCTGGAGAAGTGCAAAGGCTCTGGGTTCAAACCTTAGTATCCCACACACTCTTAGAAAAGTTAAAGCTTTTTCCTTTCTTCCACAGCTTCTCTTTCTCTTGAGATGTCATGTCTCATTTGCCCTTTGATATTGTTCTAAGCCAAAATAAATAAATAAAATTCTAAATTATTCTCATGAATTGTACTGTCTGCTAATTGATAATGCAAGTACAGGAACATTCAAGCAGCATGTGGAATCATTGAAATTACTCAGTTTATACTTACAGCTCATGGATGCATTTGTATTTTGTTCTCACCCAAACAGTGTAAACACTGTGAAACCTAACTTCAAGTTTCATGTTACTTCTGGTTGCACACGCACTTTCCCCACAACCTATGCAAGACAGTGGCTACTGTAGCAAAGTCACCCTGTGCTCACATGGAGCCTCATCACGCTCCCACACATCGACTATCACTGCTGTGCTGTATGTAATGGGTACTGGAAACGGGGCAACAAAAGAGAAATGGACACATGTTTTTATTATCTTCTCCTCTTACATGCATGTTCCATGGTCCTAATGCATTTCAGTTTAGAAGCTTGAGTTGAAAGATAAAATTATTTAGCATTTCCAGATCAGGACAGGAGAGCTCTAACTCACGGGCAGTATCCCTTTCAACAGAGCTGGATTTGCCTCAGGAATATCTAATACCCATGCCAAGATAACTCCCATCTTTAGAAGTTACAGTACAAGGGCATATCTGATTCTACTGTTTCCAGCCTTTTATGTGTTTCTATACATCAAAACTTAGCATGTTGGGCTTAGGAGAGAGTTTGAGTGTGAGGTCCTAGGTTCTATCATCAGTGTTGGGGAAAAAAAAAAAAAACCCTAAAAGCAAACAAAAAAAAACCCACTTAGTGGGTTAGTGGTTCACTTTTCAGCAAACTCAAGCCATCTGTCTTCATGCAGAGAAAATGGTCCAGCACTGATTCAGCATCCTTACCCAGAGCAGCCCCACTGAATGGAAGTCTCAGGGCCAACTGCTTCAACTGTCCCTCCTCGGGCTCTGGCAAGCTCTGCAGCACTGACCTCTGCTGGTTCCCCTCCGCAAGTGTGTGTATATTTAATCCCTTGGATTAGATAAGAGCTTCTCAAACTAATGTAACAGCACATCACCCGGGGATCTTGCTATAATGCAGATTCTGGATCAGTAGATCTGAGTTGGGGTCTGAAATTCTGCATTTCTAACAAGATCCTAGGAGATGCTGCAGCTGCTGTCTGTGACCCACTTTTTGAGCAGCAAATCACAAGATGACTCCAAGCTTCCTTGCTGTTCTCACCTTTAGCTCAATAGTTTATCTATTTATTTATTTATTTTTGTACTGGGAATCAAGCTCAGGACCTTGCACTTGCCATGCTGGCGCTTATGCCACTGAGCTATATCCCCAGCCCTCGCTTGATAGTTTAAATTTCTTCCCAAGATTTGGTTCTCTCTACTTTCTGTTCTGTGCTGTGCCTGGCTATTACACTCATTCTCTTCTCAAGTTTAAGTTTCCACTGGTCTCTCCCAGGTCCCATAGTCCCCAGGTGCACAAGTTATGCCCTTGAGACCAGCTTGTTCAAACAGCCACCACAGGGTTACACGCCAGAGGTTTGCAAGGGCAGGAACTCCGATGAATGATGTAGGCTTCATATATAGCTTGGCACAGACAAATGGCTTGGGTCGTACCCTGGTAGTGGAACTAGATAGTGTCACACATGAATTAGACACGAGCCCTTAGCATAGTGAGGTAATTCATTCATTGGTCACCCACACTGACTGAGTACTAGGTGCTGAGACCCTGTGCTAGGAGTTGTTCAAGGAGAACTAACATTGAATGAGCCTGCGGATGTGCCAGGTTCTACTCTGTGCTGAGCACTTTCCCTGATGTGGAAGTATTTCAAAAATTCTTCACTCATGATTTGGACTTCAAATGGCCTTGGCCACATTAATTCTACCCAACTGTTGCTGAGATCAAAGGATGCATATAAAGGTTCTAACCTGGATCTTTACTTCTCGTCCAGTAATAAAAGGAACAAACTCTTCCAGGGATCTTGGGGAATGTTCAAGTGCATTTGTTCAAGTGGCAGCCCCTGCACCTGGAAGAGTGTGCTCTCCCTGGCCCCGCATCCCTCCTCCCCCACTGTAACCTCAAAATACTGCAAGGTCGGGGAGGGGATGGATTTAGCCCACAGCCACCTGCACAAGCTGGCGAATGGTGACCCCAGGCCCTTACTCTTTTTACCAGCTGTTCTGCCCACCCCCCATGCTCTCTTTGGGCAAACTACAGCCCAACTCTTCTCCCTGACCCCAGACTCTCAATTTTTTTCTCTCCTCCCTTATCTTTTCTTCCTTCAAGTTTCTGTCGCTTTCACTTTCCATTCCTGTAATCTTCTCATCTTTTTTCTGCATTTTCTACTGGCCTGTTTCTTTAACCACTTCTGCTTTTTGCCTGAGCCTCAGTTCTGCCTTAGATAGTCTATCTGTGCATGGGGGGCTGTCTGCTCAACCCTGATAGGCCTTGCTTTGCTTCCTTCCTCTCTTAGTGAGATAGGGAATATGGTCCACCAGACAAGTGCCTCCCAGTTTGGTGAGCTTTGTGTCCTGGGGTTTGGTTTGGGCAGGGGTTCCCTAAGACAACACAGGAAGCACATTAACCGATTCTCTCAACCGCCATAATAGGATTCCTGAAGGAAGTTTTCCTAATGACTCTTTTTTAAAGCTAGGAGAAAAAGACTTTACATTTAAGGAGAGCTCCAAGTTAATTAAGGGCAACATCACCTCTAGGCCTCGGTGACAGGTGTTCAAATGTTACTGCTACCCTGGCTTTCTTCACCCTCACTCTGTACACACAGAGGGCTGGGGAGAGAGGAGGGGAGGAAATCATCAGGACCAAAATCAATATCTGGAGTTGGGAGAGCTCTGGGACTTCTCCCTTCCCCATGACTTCTCCCATAACCCAACATAAGAGGGGTCACCACAAGCTCCTCTCGAGAGGTTCAAAGTAGCCAGAGACTGATGTCACATTTCCTGGTTGGGTAGTGGACCTGCTGATCTTCCCTAAAGTAGAAACATGACATTGGAGCAGGATGGGGAGCAGCCTATGTGCTCAGCATGCAGGGCAAGGATATAGGAGTTTCCACAGTAACGCTGCAGACAGCAGCCAGACTTCAGTTGTCCGGCCATCCTGGTCTCTCAGTAGGATTATCTCCGAAGCAAGGGAAGGAATGTGATCAGTGGGAGCTGAGTGAGAGGAGGGTTGGAAGAGGCTAAGCCAGAGAGGGTCTCCCACATCACCACACTTTCCAGCGGCTAGCGCTCCTCCCGATCAGCCACTCATACAGAAGTCCCTAAAGTACTCAGACCTGTGCTCTAGAAACAAGCCAGTGCTTAGATTCTGCCACAGGAGGCATTCACCATGCACCAGTATCAGTCAGAAAGAGAGATTACCCTGTAATCTTAGTTACCACCTGGCAACTAAGAAATAGCACAACCCTCACTTCCTTGCCTATATTATTTCAGAAGCCATAACTAAAGGAGGTTAAATAGGAGGGGAAAGCTCAAGCCACACCCTCTTCCTTATTACAGATTTTTAGATCATGCAGCAAGCTTGGGCTGAAGTGACAGGAAAAGCTGCAAGGGGAGTTTTACATTGAATGATGCTGTGAATTTACTGGTAGTGATACAAATGAAACTGAGGGATTTGCCCAAAACATCCTCACATGATGGGAAGCAGATCTGACATTGTCCTCATGTGAAAGGGGAAGAAGGATCCCTTTGATGTTACTGGCCAACCAGCCAAGGTCAAACTGTTCACAAAACTGCTTATATGTATTTGGTGAGCAGCTGCTATGAGTCAGACACATGTTTAGATTTAACACTGGAAGTAACAGGTAGAGTTCTTGTCCTCATGCAGGTTATGTTCTACTCTGGAAGAGAGCCGCAAGAAAAATTACCCATTCAATTTCAATCAGAGCTACATGTGTCAAACATGACAACTGCTAGGTAGCAGAACTATTGAGGGCTGAGAAGATATATCAGAAGGCTTGGATCTTGAGGGTCAGAGAAAGCTTCTCTTCTGAATCAGAAACTGAAAAGTGAGAGGGCTGAGCAAAATGTCAGGGAAAGGTACGTGGAAGAAGCTTCAAAGTAGAGGAAGGAGGAGGATGCAGGGATGCTCTGGAAGGAAAAAACGAATATGGTTGCTGGAGAGATTTGGATGAATGTTACATAAGTAGGAATTGTGTGGGCCTTCTGGAAAGGGATGAGGAAGTGTTTTTCTCTCATCCTGCTGTCTGGGACAAAAACGGAAGGGCAGAGTTTCAATCGCCATTTCAGCCAGGAGAAGAAATGCCACAACCTGAGTCTAGTCGAACCACCGTACTTTAGAGCTATTCTAGCTACCCTTCAGGTGCCCAAGGAGCCACCATACCAACTCGAAAGAGCTTGCCTCTTACCTTCTTTTCATTGAGAGCATAACAAACTACTTTATTCTTATTAAACTATTCATTTTTAGGGCTCTCTAAATCCCCAAATCCTAATCCTAATTTATTCACCATGGGCAGGCTTTAGTGGCTTTAGTGAATAAGATCCCTATTCCCCAACAGAAACCAATTCAAATTTACAGCCAGTCCTATAGATCCAGGCCACACAATGGATATAATCTTCTCAGAGTTCAGGCTTCCAGACAATGGTTATTTTTCTTTGAATTCTACTATATATTACAGGGTAATCTCTCTCATGAATAGAAATCTTAACTAAAAATATTACCAAGTAGGGTTTAGTGACATTATAAAATATTGCATACAATGTATCCCAGGAAAGCAGATAGTTTAACTTTAAAAGACTTACATTATCATAAAATATTATTAACTAATTAAAGGAGAGAAACATGTAGCCACTTCAATAACTAAAGATAATTATAAACAATTCATATCAGGCAAAGTTTTAAAAATATTATTGAAATTAAATGTATTGTCACCTTCTAAGCAACCATGAAGAAAATAACTTTTAAAAATACTGTGGGCTGTCTTTTCACTCTGTTGATGATTTGTTTTGCTGAGCAAAAGCTTTTTAATAGGATATGATCCCACTTACTGATTCTTTGTCTTATTTCTCATACAATCGACATTTTGTTCATGAAATTTGCCTACACCTGTGTCTTCAAGAGTTCTGCCTATTCTCTCTTCCAATAGATTTAGTATTTCTGTTTTAATATTTAGACCTTTGATCCATTTTTGTTTTAGTTTAGTGCATGTTGATAGACATGAGTCTAGTTTTAGTCTTTGGCATGTGGAATGACAGTTTTCCAGCACCATTTATTAAAGAGAGTATCTTTCTTCCAGTGAATGTGTTTTGGCTCCGTCATCAAAGGTAAGGTGGATGAGTGTGCTTGGAGTTGCTTATGTATCTTCTTGTCTGTTCCACTAATCCTGATCTGTTTTCTTGCCAGTACCATGCTGTTTTATCATGGTAGCTCTGTAGTATAGTTTCAAGTTAGGAATTGTAATGCCTCCTGCTTTGGCTTTGTTCCCAGAACTGTTTTTGCTATTTTAGGTCTTTTCTGGTTCCAAATGAATTTTAGGACTATTTTCTCTATTTCTGTGGGGTGTGCTAACGATATTTTGATTGGAATTGCATTCAATTTGTACAATAATTTTGGGAGTATGACCATTTTCACAATGTTGGTTCTTCCTACTCATGAGCAAGGGCTATCTTTCCATTTTCTGATATCTTATTCAATCTTCTTTTTGAATGTACTGTAATTTTCAATGTATAGCTCTTTTCTTCCTCTGTTAGATTGATTTCTAAGCATTTCATTTTTTGGATGCAATTGCAAAGGATGTTGTTTCCATAATTTCCTCCCAGTGAGTTTATATTATTTGTGTACAGGAATGCTATTGATTTTTGAGTGTTTACTTTGTATCCAGCTACACAAGTGAACTTGGTTATCTAAAGTCTTTTGGTGGAGTTTTTGGGGTCTTCTATGTACAGTATTATATCATCTGCAAATAATGATAATTTAACTTGCTTCTCTCCTATCCTTGTTCATTTTATTTATCTCTTTTGTCTAATTGCTCTGGCCAATGTTGCCAGAACTATATTGAATAGGAGTGGTGACAGCAGACATCCTCATCTTGTTCCTGATTATAGAGTAAAAGCTCTCAGGTTTGATCATTTAGTGTGATGCTGACTGTTGTTTTGTCATAGATGGCTTTTATCAGATTAAGATAAAGACCATCTGTTTCCATTTTCTGTAGGGTTTTTGTCAGTAATGGATATTGGACTTTGTTAAACACTTCTTCTGCATCTAGTGAGATGATCATATGGTTTTTGTCTTTGGTTTTGTTATTACGGTGTATTATATTTATTGATTTGCATATGTTGAACCATCTCTGCATCCCTGGGATGAATCCTACTTGGTCATGGTATATAATCTTCTTGATGATTTCTTCATTCTGTTTGTCAGTATCTTATTGAGAACTTTTGCATCTATGTTCATTAGGGAGATTGGTCTGTATTTTTCTTTTTTGGTTGGATCCTTCTCTGGTTTTGGTATAAGGGTTCTACTTGCTTCCAGGAATGATTTTGGAAGTATTGCTTCCTCCTTTAAATTTCATTGAAGGGTTTCAGCATTGGTGACATTAAATCTCTAAATTTCTTGTACAATCTAGCAGTGAGTCCATCAGGGCCTAGGCTTTGCTTTTTTGGTAGGTATTTTATGACACTTTCAATTTCATTGACTGACATTATGTTGCTTACAATTTTTATATCTTCTTGATTCAGTTTTGGCAATTCACATGTGTCTAAGAATCTGTCAATTTCTTCTACATTTTCCATCTTATTAGATTTACAGGTTCTCAAAGTAGGTGTTGATGATCTTCTGTATTTCTGCAGAATCTATTGTAATTGCACCAGTTTTGTTCCTAATTGGTTAAAGTTGAGTGTTTTCTTTCCTCTTTTTGTTAAAGTTAGGTAGGGGTTTATCAATTTTATTTAATCCTTCAATGAGCTCACTCTTTGATTCATTGATTCTTTGTATTATTTTCTTAGTCTCAATTGTATTAATTTCTGCTTTTATCTTTATAATTTCCTCTCTTGTGTGAGCTTGCATTTGATTTGTTCTTCTTTTTCTAGAACTTTGAGGTTCAATATTAAGTTGTTTATTTGAGCTCATTCTGTTTTCCTAAAGTGAGAATTCACCACCATAAATTTCCCTCTTAGGACTGCTTCAGTGCATCCCATAAGTTTCCAGTATGTTGTATTGGCATTATCATTTAATTGTAGGTACTGTTTAATGTCTTCTTTAATTTCTTCTATGATCCATTGGTTGTTCAGGAGAGCGATGTTTAATTTCCATGTGTTTATGTCATTTTTTGCGGTTTCTTTTGCCATTGATTTTCAGTTTCACTGCACTAGGTCAGATAACATGCATGGGATAACTTCACTTCCTTTGCATTTTCTTAACCATATTCTATGGGCTAACATGTGGTCTACTTTGGAGAACATTCCATACGCAGCTGAGAATAATGTGTATTCTGATGTTGTGAGGATGGAACACTCTGTAAACATCTACTAAATCCATTTGTGCACAGATTTGTTTTAAATCTGATGCATCTTTGTTGATTTTTTTGTCTAGTTGATCTATCTAATTGTGAGAGTGGGGTAGTAAGGTTAACCATTATAATTAACCATTATAATTGTTAACTATTGTTCATTACAATTGTTTCAGTGCTTATTTGATAGTTTGTGTCTGTTAATACTTGCCTTATGTTTTAGTGCTTACTTGATATTTCATGTCTGTTAATATTTATGTAATTGGGCAAACTGATATTTGGTACATATATATTTATGATTATCATCTCTTCTTCTTGGAGTCCCTTCTTTGTCTGTTTTGATCATTCTTGGCTTAAAGTTCATTTTGTTTGCAAATAGAATAGCTATCCCTGTTTTTTTCTGGGATTCTGTTATATGGAATATCACTTTCCACCCTTTGACATTCAGTTTATGAATTTCTTCTTGAGTTAAATATGTTTCTTGAATGGATCTTGTTGGATCATGCTCCTTTGTCTTCTCCTCCTCCTCCTCCTCCTTCGTTTTCTTCTTCTACTCTTTTTGAAACAGGATTTCACTATGCATTTCAGGCTGGCCTTAAACTCACACTGAAACCCTGGTTGGCCTTAAACTCACAGCTATTCTCCTGCCTCAGCTTCTCAAGTGCCAGGATTGCAGGCATGCACCACCACATCTGGTAGATCTTGCTTCTTGATCCATTCTGCCAGTCTGTTTAGTTTTCCTTTTTTTTTTTTTTTTTGTTTTGATTGATGAATTGAGACCATTTATATTGATGGTTACAGTAGATATGTACTGGGTTATCTTTCTCACATTATTTTCCTGTTTTCTCTCTTTACCCTCTGTTTAATTTCTTGCCTGGTGGCTGCTGTCTGTTGGTGTTCTCATTTTCTCTCTCTAATATATCCTTCACAGCACTCTGAAGAGCTGGTCTGGTGGTCATGAATTTCTTCAATTGTTCTTTATCATGGAAGTATCTTATTTCTACATGGATTTTGAGTGCTAAAAGTTGCTGCCCCTTACCGTATTAGAGAAAAGAAACAAATCGCTGATAAAGGAAAGCTCATCAGAACCCTAGCAAGTTTCTCAACACAACCCCTCAAATCAAGGAGTGCTTGGGATGCGGTATTTCAAGCCCTAAAGTAAATCAACCTCCAATCCAGACTGATGTATCCCTCAAAACTATCTTTCATCCTTTTTTGTTTTTTGGTACCAGGAATCAAAGTGATGACGTTGTGCTTGCCAGCCAGGCACTTGTGCCACTGAGCTACATTCCTGGCTCAAAACTCTCCGACTGAAGACTGGGTAAGATTCTAATTGGCTTATCTTTCTCTAGACTGGCTTTGATTTGGAAAGGGCCCTTGGTATTTGGTGTTTTGTTGGCTTGTTTATCTGCTCTCAGATGTGAGAGGCAGTCTCAAGCAGTCTGGTTTGTTCACCTGCTCTCAGATGCGAGAAGCAGGCTCTGTTTCACACCCTCCGGAGAGAGCCGGGAGGGAGTGTGCAGACGGCAGCACGGGTAGGCGTAGGCCTTACCTTCTGCAGCAGGAAGCTGAGAGAGAGGGACAAGGAACCTTCTGCAGCAGGAAGCTGAGAGACAGGGACAAGGACGTTAATCTCTCTGGCGAGTGTCGAGAAAAAATCTGGTTCTCTGTTTTGTCCCAAACCAGTCTCTCATTTGAATTGGTAAAATGAGTCGGAGAATTAAATTACCTTTCCCGGGATCTTGTCATTTGTCCTGTCTGTCTGTTTAAAATGCTTGTTCTGTGTTAACCCTGCTGCACTCGAATCCAGGGTGCTCGCGCCCTTTAGTGCGCCTACTTTCTGAGATCTCAATAAAATCGGTTACATGAGCTGGGGGAGCTCTGATTGTACTCCTGCCTTTCCTACCTCTGGCAGTTGTTTACTTAAAAGCTTAACAGGTCTTGACCTTGCAGGGCTGCTCAAAGGTGCTGTAATCGCTGCTGTTGTGTTAAACTGCACCTGCTGTGGAGACTGCTGGAGCCTGTAACAGATCCAGGTAAAGGAGCAGGCTGAGTGTGTGTCGTCCCCCCCCCACCCACCCACTCACCCACCCACCCACACCCCCCCTCCTTAGAACAAACTCCATTTAGATTGGTTTGCTAAAAGCGATGTTTGAGGTTCACTTCCCCACCTGAGGTGATTTGTCAGCAGATGTTAACTTTGTTTACTTCAGAAGGGAGAAACTTTTTTAAGGGTGGCTGAGAAACAAATGAGATTAAACATGGGAAAAATCATCAGGCTTTTGAAAGGGCTTCTTTCTGCAGCTTGTCATCCCATTGACCTATATAAGGTGACAAAGGTGTCACAAGCTACAGAAATTAGAAGATATTACAGAGATAAACAACCAAAATAAATAAATAACTTAACAAATTGCTAATAATGAGTTTTTGTTTATATGCCTGTTGAATTCCAAAGTACAGGATGAGATCTGCCTGCAGCTTGCGGAGTCACTCCTGTCTGGGGTGAAAAACCCACCTCAATGTCTTTAAGGGAACAATTGATCTTGTAATGGAAAAAGCTGACATAAAGTTAAAAGGGATAGCTTTTATGCCTAATGTGATTGATGGTAATTGTCAAGGTAAGATGTAAGTTTTTGCATGTGCCATGGATCTCTGGGTCTTTAAACAAAGAGAATATATAACACAGTTGATTTTGTTACCTATAGCGAAACCCACCTTTGTTAAATACAAAGAGCTCATGAGAAGACAAGATCCTCAGAATAAGATTACACAAAGAAATTTATTTTACACAGGAATAACTAAAACGGGTCTATCTGTTTTATAAAGATAAATAATGTTTTGAAGCCCTAATTGATACTGGGGTAAATATATCTGTACTTGCATTAGAACTTTGTTATTCCAAAGAAATCAGGTAATGGAGATTATTACAAGACTTAAGAGATGTAAATGCTTGCTCATTTCCTTTAGGGCCACTGCAACTGGGATTGCTAACCAACTACAGCTCCTAATGACTGGTTTAAATATTTATAATTTCTTTACATATATCTTTGCTATGTAAAGTCTTACAAAGGATTCCACAAAGGCTATTAAAAAGAGGAGAAAGTCTACATAAGTGATATTAACCTGAATTATAGTAAGTCTTACAGAGAGAGAATACAAGAACATTTGAAAGGTCTGAGTATGTGATAATATATGTAAAAGGTGGTGTCTAAGCTGGAAGCTACAGGAAGGACAGGAAAGTTACTGGTATTTTTTGAGGCAGAATAAAATACTAAAATATATTAATTACAGGTAAAAGGTTTTTATTTTTCCAAATTCTTTTTATAAGAGATCTCTGCTAACTGACCTATCAAAAATAAAGTTCTTGCTAGTCTTATAATTGCAAACTTAGAATTCAGTGTGGCCAAAATATATTTGAGTGCACACTGAATTTATAAACAAATTGTTTTGTGTATGTGTTTTTGTTTGTCTCTGTCCAATCTGTAAGCAGTTGTTTTATTTGAGCTCAACAAATTTTCTTCTTTCATATTTTTTGATTTTTGAAACAATTGTCTGCAATCTAATTTGGTTTATAGATTAAAGATTTGCTTCTACCAAGTTGCTGGCTAATCAAAATCACGTTAAAATTGGTTTTATAAATGTCATAAATATAGTTGTTTATGTATTATAACTTGAGAGTCTCTCACTGTTCAAAAACTGATGTGTCTAACTATGATTGGATGTTCAAAGGACAAAGGTGGGTTAAGGTAATTAAATAAAAATCCCTTAGGGTGGAGAGAGATTATGATACAGGACTCCAATTGATAATGAGTTTTTGTTCATTAATAAGGAGCCCCAATAATCTCCATAGCCTTATGGTAGACACCTCTATAAATATTGTTCAAAATATATTATTGTGATATGTTTACATTGGTTATTGTTAAAAGGTTAAATTTTCAAAAATAATACAGTAAGGTTTTCTGATTAAAAGATGCTGTTGGTACCAAACTAAATTAAAAAAATAATAATGAAAATTTGTTATTGCTAATTTCATGGTGTATTAAGTGTATCCATGCCTACAAAATGTACAGTATTCTAAAATGTAAAACTGGAATTGTTTATATAATGTTAGACATCTGCCTTTCCCTTGTGCTCCAGATATTTGTGATAAGTAGTTCACGTCAGGCCAACATGAGGTCATCACTCAAATGATAACTTTTTTTTAACAAAAACATACGTAATGTAAACAGCCCAGATGATGTTATAAATTTCTTAAAAGGCATCCTTTTTTAAAAAGGTTGGATAACAAGCTCCATGTGTATTAGGTAGAAATGATAACTAAAAGGGCTATTTTATTGTGCTATAAAAATGTTATCATGCTTATTATACAACAATGCTATGTATGATTTTTTGACTTCCAGTTTTCTTTGTAAAACTATATAACTGTTGTCTGTTAACATTCCACAGCAATTCAACTATTAGAACATCCACGATTGATAAAAAAGAGTTCTCTGGCTGTACTTTATATTTCAAGGTACTTACAGTGTAATATCATTAATCTTCTCTTCTGGATGTTTAACAACTGAGGTTTGGAGACCAAAAATTAAAAAGATAAATTTGGCTTAGAGGACACTAATATTTTGGCCAAGCTCCCTGAGGTCAAAAAACACCCAGGATATAAGAGAAGCTCTGCTGCAACATCATAACTTAGTTGAGTCCCTGACCTTCTGATCAAGGAAATTATGGGACCACAGAGAAAAATGATTGTATGGTGTATAGTGTGCCTAAGGAGAGTCACCAGGAGAAAAAGTCTCCCAAGCTTTCACAGAAAGCTACTTGGTCGAGCAAAGGCCGTGACTCATCCTGATGGCTGACACTGACAGAAGTACTGAGAAGTACTGTGCATGGTTCCAAGGTAATTCCTGAGGAGAGTTAACTGGCCTTGATAGGTAACATGACATTAATTTTAATCAGTACAGGTCTCACTTTAACTTGGTCTTAAACAACCAACAGAAAAGTATGACTGCAAGATATTAATAGATAAAAAATAAATTAATAAATAAGGTGTACCAGTACAGTTAGAAACATGGGGACAAGGGTATTTTTGTGTATTACAGGTCATAAAACACCACTGTGGATCCCATCCTGGAACATGGGGCCATGATAGATAGAAAGAGATCTTCAAGCCCATGGTAAAGTCTGCTGCCAACAGACCTGCCATGGATCCTACAATGAACTGATTATATTAACATGCTTGTGTCTCTTACTTTTGTTCTGACAATACTAGTCATATTTTAGCTGCAGCAGTAGGAAAGGCCTCCAGTCTAACAGATCAAGAAAAACACCTCTGCAGCTACACCCTCAAGCACCCTCAGATGGACCCTGTTGGACTTAACCAGGCCACACTTGATTCCCTGCACCTTCCTTGTGCCCAACAAGCTATGGCATCCATCGTTCAGATATATAACATAGGAAACCCCCATTTTGGAGAACTCCACTCTATGTCAAGTAGAGCCCAGAACACCATCATATGACACATTTGTATTTCTTAAAGAAAAAAATATGTCATAGAGGGGGGAATGTAAGGGGTGGTGACTTTTAGCACATCATTTTAAGATAGACAAGCCTCAAAATATGTCTTGAGAAACATCCTGGAGGGGTTGTAAGGAGTTAACTTTGCAGTCCTGACTTTGTCCTGGAATTCTTCTCCTTGCCTGAGTTGTTAAAGTATATATCATTGTGGCCAGAGCCTGACCTGGTCACATGGTACAAGCAAAACAACTGTGGCCAGGCCTAAACATTCCAATCTATTACCATGGAAACCAAAAATGTATATAAGGTGAGAACAAAGGCAGTTAAGGGCCACATTCTGTGATCGGGAATGGGGGGCAATGACCAGTCCAATTGGTTCTAAATTAAAGTTAATTAAAACTCCATTTGTTCTGAATAAGTTCTTTGATCACATGCAGAGTTCAACCTGATTTTTGATTTTTGCCCTAACAATATCTTTTAATATTCTGTTCTTGTGCTGAACTTCTAGAACCTTGATTATTATATGCCTTTGTGTAGACTTCTGGTTATGGATATTTGTAGTTCTCTATGCTTCTTTCATTTGTATATCAAATTCTTTGTCTATGTTTGGGAAGTATTCTGCCATTATTTCTCTGAAGAGGTTTTTTTTTGGCATTTTCTCTGTCCCCAGCTTTCTTGTTGACTTCAATCAATCTTATGTTGTTCTTCTTTGCTTTGTCTTACACCTGTTGGATTGATTTTTCATGGTCTCTTGCTATTTTTAAGATATCTTTCTTTACATGGTCACTAGCAGCAATCCTGTCTTCTAGATCTGAAATTCTATCCTCATTTTCATTCAACGTGTGCATATACTACCAGTGGAGATTTTAATCTTTTGGATTTCTGTTTGAATCTGCTTCATGGATTATCTTTCTTTCCTATGTTAGGCATTCATGGTTTCCATCATTTTCCTCAGCTCTTCTTTTTTTATTTCTTAAATCTGTGTCTGCTCTAATGTCTTTCATTTTAATCATTTCTTTTGTATCTGAGAGCTTATTGTTTCAGTAGCCTCTTTCATGTGTTTTTTCACTTCTGCTGCTATCACTTCAGAAAATTCCAGTGCTTGGTTTCTGATTTCTTCTTTCTCATTGTGCTTTAGACTTGTTCTTAGTGGGTTGGGGTTTGGGGTTTCATTTTGCTTCTGCATCTTTTCATTTTATCTTTTCTATATTTCATTTTATTTTGTTTTCTGTATTGCCAGTCTCTTATGGTAGATAACTTTATCAGTAGTATCAAAGCCTCCCTAGGAAATATCTGCTCCTCAGGGATGTCTTCTAGATGTAGGTAGTTCTTGGTCTTTGTGTCTATCCCAGGAACCTGCCTTTCCAGTTTATTAAGAATGAGAAGTTCCTATCTATTTGGTTCTGCACCCAGTCCTTTGGTACTAGACTGTGGTGATGGTTATGACCCCATACAATCACAGTGCTGTTGTACAAGGGGAAAAAACTGATTATAACTCTATGACATCCTGGTAAAGTAGTACAGTGAGCAAAACCAATAGCATCAACCATAGCCTGACTAATGACAAAGTGTGGTAACTATTAAACTGATATCTTTAACCCCAGGAGCAAATTCTACAGTTATATAACAAAACCCAACCTATACCAGGAACTTACATGCAGTGATTTTCCCCTTAGCAGAGTGATTTTGCCCTGTTGTGTGGGAGGGGGTATTTAAGAAGGATGGGGGATAAGATAGAGGAACGAGGTCAAATATAGTAAATGCAAAGCTAGAGGGCAAAAGGTGATCACCCAAGTTTTGGGAAATTGGCAGACATGGGAAAGAATGAAAGAGAAAGTAGAGTACTGACATGAACCAGAAAGAGAAGAGACAATGTTCACTCACGTGAAAGTATCATAAGATCAAGAGCAGTAACTGAGGAGAGAAAGAAGATAAATAGAAAAGCACAAAAAGAAAGGTAAGAAACCTAAAAAGTGAAAAAGAAAAAACAAAATAACCACAAAAAACCAAAACAGAACAAAACAAAACAAGCCCAATGAGACAGAAGAAGGAAAACCAATCAAACAAAGAAAAGTAAAAGTAGTAAAATGCCTCTGGTGTCCACAGTTCTGTGGTAGTGTCCAAGTCGGATCCCAGAAATGTGCTGTGTTCTCCAGCCCAGTTTGCCAGGGGAATTATGCTGGGTATGGGGCTGATCCTGGCCTCTGGATGTGGGGCTGGGACTGGTCTTCTGTTGCTGGAGTTCTCCCAGAGACCTTTGATATAAACGGCAGCCCCACCCACCCTTGCTCTTCTGTTCTGCATTTCTGTGCTGGAGCACAACACTGGTTCACCTAACTTACCAACCACTGGCTTGTGTCCTCACTGCTGCTTCAGACTTTTCCATGCCACTGGTCCCACCGGCCAGCATGTGTGCCTGCATCCAGGTCTGCTCTCTGGCTGGTCCCCTAGAACAGATTTTTTTTTAAACACATGACACAATGATACAGTTTTCATTAAACACACAGTTTATACTTCAATACACCAGAAGGTTGAAAGTAATGGGTGGAAAGAGATGTACTATATAAGCAGTAATCAGAGCAAGCTGAGGTAATGACACTAAGATTAGCCAAACAGAATTTAAGACAAAAACTATTTTAAAGACATGGAAGGTCATTTTATAATTACAAAATGGTCAATTCATCAAGAAGATGTACTGTTTACTAACATTTATGCATACAAGAATTTGAAACAAAGCCTTAAAGAGTCAATATTTTCTCATACAGCCTTTTATCATATCACTGTTTATTGAAATGTCTTTGTCACCCAAGAAATAGCCCCAACATGTATGAAGTGAAAACAGACTTTAAAAAAGAAGTAGGGCTTGGGGTATAGCTCAGCAGAACAGTGCCTGCATGGCAAGCACAAGGTCGTGAGTTCAATTCCTAGTACCAAAAAAAAATTGACAATCAATAACAATATTTAGAGACTTCAATGTCTCACTTTCACTAATAGATTAAATAACTAGACATAAGATCAACAAAGAAATACATTTCAACAATACTATAAATCAATTAAACAGATATCTGTAGAATGGCTGCCAGGGTGACTGTCAATAACTTTTAACTTTATTATAATCCCATCTGCATGCTATAAAAGGACACCTCACCCCCAGGACTATGACTGTTGACAATTGTCATGAAGACTACCCAGAAGGAATCATAAAAAGAGTGAAAAGAGGTACCATATGAATGTCTTAAAAATCTCCACCCACTTCCACAAAAGTCAAAAATACTCTTCCCCTTTATTAGCGTATCACTCCCTCTCATTTGATTTATCCTCTACATATAATTCCCCAAACAATAGTAGAATATACACTTCTCTCAATATATATGGAACATCCCCCAGGATAGAGTGTACACAAGGCTGTAAAACAAGTCTCAATAAATTTAAATTTATTAAAATGATAGAAAAATTGAAAATATGTTTCTAACGGAGTACAATTATAAATCAATAGCAGAAAGGTATTTGGAAAATTCACAAACTGGTGGCAATTTAAACAACAAATTTGTGAACAACCAAGGGATTAAAAAAAAACACAGGGAAAGTGGAAAATACTTGGGCATTAATGAAGGCAAAAATACAACATTGGCAATCCTTGAAGATGCTGAGGGCCTATTTTATATGTACCATGTCCTCTTCTTTCCCCATATAGGCCTCTCCTTTCAAGAGCTCTCAGGATACATAATCATTTTCAACCTTGAACTTCCATTGATTGACCCAGTTACCAGGAGAGTATAGATTACTTTTGTGTTCATCCAGTCCAGAAATGAAAACTTCCATAAGTAACAAATAGGTAAGGGCTCTAAATTAACTTTGGCTCCTCTGGGGTCTGCCTCATCTGTTTCTCCATTCTAAAGTGGAGTAGCTTTTTCTCTCGGCCTTGCTATCTCTGGTAGAGGACAGAAATATACAGCAGAAATATCTACTTCACAGTCACATTTCCATGCTTAAAAACCTTGAAAGATGGAGTCTTCAAGAGTTTAAGGTTACTGCTGATCCATATGTGATATGCTTTCTGTCTGATTTCTGGCCTTGCCCTTCCCTTTTGCCAAATTCCACAACCTCCCTATATTTGTAATCACTCTGAACCCACCCCATGCCCTGGTTCAAGTTCTTCCTGGAATCTCCCTCCCCCACCTCATTAATCAAACAAACTCTTACTCACTTGTTAAAACTCAGACCAGGAGTTGCTTCTCCAAAGCCCAAAAAGCACTTCTTAGGAGTAAGATACGCTGACTCCCTCATACATCTCCTCTTAAAGATCTGTGCACTACATGATAGAAATGATTATTGCAGATAAGACATGGAAATCATCACAGGGAACCCCACAAGTTTGAATTTCCCTATATTTTCTTCAATATTGGAAGGCCAAGAGAGGGAAGTGGTTTGCTCCAGGACTTTTGGCTAGTTACCAACAGAGCTGAGGCTAGAGGTCAAAACTAATTTCTCCTTTCTTTGCTGATATCCACTGGGTACTTCCTGGGACTTGACTCACTGTGTATCTTATATTCATGCAAGGTCTCCTGGATTTTCTCAAAGCCAGTGCATTTTGCAGGCCTAGTATGATGGCAAGATTGGAGGGTTTGTTGGTTCCTAGAGGGTGCACTGGAATAAGCACGGTGGTTTCCAGGTTTACACATAATAGCTGGAGTCACATTGTAAGCTTCTAGAAGGCTATATAACAGGGGAAAGGGAGCTGGGGATATAGCTCGGTGGAATAAGCACCTGCCTAGCAAGCACAGGGTCCTAAGTTCAATCCCCAGTACCGCCAAAAAAAAAAAAAAAAAAAAAAAACAGGGGAAAGGATATGATCTTTGGGATCAGACAGTCTTGGGTGAACCTACCATTTACCAGTGTTAGAACTTTAGGAAAATGAACTTTTTAAGCTTTGTTTCCTCATATAAACTTTTTTAAATAAGTAAATGATATTTTAATCAAGATTGAGATTACCTTAGTAAATCATGCAACACTAAATCAGGCATATAATAAGTGCTCAGTTAATACATTGACTCCCTTGGCCCCAGACTGATCCCTGTCTCTTCTCAGGCTTGGGACTCTAATTTTAGTTAATCAAGACAAGCTCTCTTAGCCAAAGTTTCTCCAAGTGTAAGTAAGATGGAATTAATTACATGACTTCTGCATCCTAAATTATAGTTTATTTCTACTTTTTGCTTTTATCAATCTTTTCAATCTGATCTATGGAATCAGCACAAAGCCTGCCCAGGGTGGGACCTGAACATCAGAAACAGTGCACTCAGAGGAAGTAGAGGGGGTTGGGAGGTAACCTGGGGAGATGCAAATTCGGTGGTCAAATAGGACTTCCCTGGGTCTGATGACTTCCAAGATGCCTCAGAGATACAATTCCAGTGATGATACAAAGAGAAAGGACCAGCCCTACCCCCAAAGAATAGCTACAATTAGTATATTCATTCCACAAACACTGTTAGCACTTACTACTATACATCAAGCATTCAACTGAACATCCCCCAAGCTAGGAAACTAATCCTAGGTTTCGCATTTTGCCCTAACGTTTCTCAGCCTCCCATACCTCCTTTCTCAGAGAGGAGGCAAAATCAGGTCACAGGATACAGGTCACACATCCTGTTCCCTAATGCTAATCTTCACCTGTCTTCATGACCTAATTGAGCTTCTGACTCACCCATAATCTTGTTTATCTTTGGGGACAGGATGCCCGTAGGCCAAATGTTCCTTTTTAAGTGAGCTAGCTGAAACTGGTTGGATCCAAGATGGCTGCCAGGGTGACTGCCAATAACTTTTGATTTTATTATAATCCCATCTACGTGCTATAAAAGGACACCTCACCCCGAGTACTATGACAGTCGACAATTGTCATGAAGACCACCCAGAAGGAATCATAAAAAGAGTGAAAAGAGGTACCACGTGAATTTCTTAAAAATCTCCACCCACTTCCACAAAAGTTAAAAATACCCTTCCCCTTTATTAGCGTAGTACTCCCTCTCATTTGATTTATCCTCTACATATAATTTCCCAATCTCCAAAAGGTCAAGAAGCTGATTTTTGAGTTTCATCTCCCACTTCAATTCTTGCTTAGTTGACATTTGGTCTTTTTAGTGATTCCACAGTTCCAAGGGACAAAAAAGGATCCAGTTGGAATAAAAACTCGTAACAATCCCACCTTCAATTAGTTATATAGCTCTATCAAATCCATTTATGAAATAACTGTCCAGTGGACCTCCTTTTCTCCCACCTGATTGTGCTATCTTAGTTGAGACCACTATCTCTTCCAACTAGTTTCAAATCTCTAGCTCTGCTAAATCTCTTCTGCACGGCTTCCAAAGTAATCTTTCTAAAGCACAAACATGAACAGATCACTCATCTATGTAAAGTTTTTGATGGCCTTCATCAAGGCATGAGTGCCTTGAATGTGTTGAATTATTTGTATGCAAAAAGTACTTTCGGTCTGCTGGGAAGAGAGACACTGGCTCTTGTGGAAAGGCCTCAATTTACTAGATGATGTGTCCTTCCTAAGAATGCAAGAAAAACAATTCAAACAAAGTAGAAGAGAAGGAAACTAGCAAATACTGAGTGCCCACAATATATAAAATACTTTGCTTTATATACACTATTGTTTTAACACTCAAAAAATACTGTATGAGAGATCTTTCCCAAAGAAACAGATTTCGCATGAGATGCAGATTTGTATTCAGCCAAGTTAGTGGGGGAGTGCTTGTGAAATCAACCCATACCCATGGGGAGTAAAGGAAATACCACAGGGCTGAGCAGAGGGAGAAGCTGACCTGTGGATGTGATTATAACAAAGACCTCTGCTGACTTCATGAGGATCACTGGAGCGGGGATGACCCTGGGAGCTCCTCTAAACTAAGGCAAGGAGACTGGACTTCTATAGTCTTCTCTCCGCCAAGTGACCAGTTGGTGGATGTGAGCCGCCCTTGGGTAAGTGGCTGAGAACAGCCGCTGAGAGATGTTAGCTGCTAATCCTTTCAGTATGGAGGAACAATTGCTTTGTGCTGAGAGAGCATCTGAGCAGCACACCTTAGCATCCACTATACAAGGTGATTTATAGTACACTATTCTATAGATAAAAAACAAACTTACCTAATTCATACATAGTGAAACCCCTGTGATTCTAATGAGTATTTGTCCTCTTGCTTCTTTGCCTCTATTTACTTCTGCAATTAAAACTTTCATGGTGTAAAAATTTCCTTAACATAAGGCCAAATTTGAACCCTCAGGTACTCTGAGTGGCAGTATAAATTGTCACAAACTTTAATCCTGCAAGGAAGAATTAGAGCTGTATCTATGGCCCCAAGTCGATAGGGGTCATTTATGAACAGACAGTGAAAGTATCAGGGCCTATGGGGCTGACTCAAAACCAGGAGAACAGAGTGATGCTCATGGCAGGCCCAGGATGGATGTTTCAGGAGATTGCCAGCTTTATAGAAGACTGACAAGGCAGCAACTATAGATCGGGGCTGACAGAGCTGGGAGTGGGGGATGGGGAAGAAGAGAAAGCCTAAGGTCAAGACGAGGGCATCTCCTAGGATGACAGGAAAGACTGCAGGAAGTCAAGAGTCAAAAGATCCCTAATGATAAGTACATTAGGATACAGGGCACTAAGCCCAGAAAGAGAGGTGATTAAACCAGTGCAAAGAGCTACAGTTACTCTCTTCCTGGTTTCTTACCCAGACTTTTTGCCTCTGGTATTAAAGGCCCTGATAATAGCTTTATTAAGCAACACATACCAGGGCCACTGGTTTATCTCCCAGTGCTGCTTCTGACATTTATTGACTGTCTGCCTTCAGGCACGTTACTTCACTTTCTAAGCCCAACTGTGCTCATCTGCGAATTGAGAATAAGGTTAGATGTGGCGCAGAGCACATGGTTGAGACAAGAGGCAGAGCTGTAGAGTTCTCATATTCTCCCACTCCCATGATCAAGCAACTAATCTAAGAACCCAGGCTTATACAGTAGATTCTTGTAGTTTGAGGTTTTCACCAAGTAATTTAGAAAGCAACTAGACTGATTGTCTCTTCCTCAGTCCTCTGTCCCAGAGTAGGTCTTTTTTTCTGTGTGAGAGTCTTGCTCAGGAGAAAAAGTAGATGCTCTGGGATACAGAGAGAATGTCTCTGCAGAAATCCCTGCTGGTAGTTTTAGCTGGAGGGAACACCCAGAAAAACAGCTGGGTCTCAGGATACCACCCAAGCACACGGCATTTAATACACTACATAAGGCCCAGACAAGACCAGGCTCCAACATTCTAGTGGCTTTTATCTAGGTATCGAGAGGAATGAGTCATCCTTCTTAAAGATAGTATAACAGAAATAGAGGTCTTTTTCTTTTCACTATTGGGGATTGAACCCTAGGATACCCTGCCGCTAAGTTACACTCCTGTACCGCAGTCCCCCGCCCCTGGCCTTATGAGACAGAGTCTCACTAAGTTATCCAGGCTGGGTTCAAGCTTGCAAATATTCCTCCCTTGCCCTCTGGAATAGCTGAGATTACAAGCAAGTCTTCTTCTTAACTGATTACTCACTCCCAGAAAAATTTCTTAAGATGGGACCTATTCCTTGTTTTACTTTTATTATTTTGCTTAACAAAGCAGTTTAGAAAAAAGTAAAACTGAAGGAGGCAGGATTTGTTTGGGTATGATCTTTTATGTCTTTTACCTCATGGAATACCTTCTAAAACTTGACATTTAAAAGATCTCACGATCTCCATTTATTCTTCCTTCAAGACAAGATAATAAAAATAATACTCTCTAAGAAATTCCTCTTGATAAAACAACAGCATATCATGCATTTTATATATTATGTCAAATAAAAAAGAACCCAAAATTGTGTGCATATCGGTGATTTTAGTTATCAATTTATCTCTGGAATAAGTAGCCCATGGAGGCATGAAAAACCTTCACTTGAGCCAATGCTAGATAAGGGGCCCTGGAATCAGCATCTTCAGTGTAACCACTATTCAGAATTGGCCCAACTATCAGATGTTTAGTTTTGATAATACCCAGAGCATTTGTGACTGAAAACTTCATAATACCACAAAAAATTGACTCCATAGATGTTTTGTTAAAATGGACAATCCTTGCAGTCATCATGCCTTGTGAATTTGGTGTTGACTTCAAATCCACACATGGATTTTGTGAGACTGAATCAAGTGTGGCTAAGGTTTTAGTTCATAGCTTCATTGTGCTTTACATTTTCTGTTACAACTCACATTTTATTCTGTCATCCCTATTCTATATTATGTACTGATATTTTAATTTAAGAAATGTGATCGTCCATCCCAAAAATATTCAATTCTTTTATAATAGGACTTTTCAGAACTTATTGTACAAAATCCATCTCCATGTTCAATTGTTAAAAGTTCTTAAGGGTCATTAATATACTTCTGTTTTTAATTTATGCTGCAAAGTTATTGTTTCTTATAGAGATACCCAGAGGTTACACTTATTTGTAGGGTTCCTGAAGTATTCTGTTGTTCCACATCTCTGAGGATGTCCTTGACATTAATCACATGTAGTGTTTCCTGTACCTCCTTATGACATGAGATTCATTGTGTGATCACACATGTCCACCTCTAGGTAATGATAAAAGTAGTGGGCCCTGTATCAGTCAACTTTCCCTTTGCTTGGACACAAAATATGACATACACAATTTAAAGGAGGAGAGGTTTAATCTGGTTCACAGTTTTAGAAGATTCAGTTCATGGTTAGCTACTTCCAAAGTAGAAACATTGTGCTGGAAGGGATTGACTAAGCAAAGATGCACAGTGTGTGGAAGCCACGAGGCACAGCAGGGAAACAGTGCAGACAGCAAGGAGCCAGGGACCATACACAGTAGCCAAGGTCACATCTCCACGACTCATTCAGACGTATACAGAATTGTGCTATACTTACCCTCTGGGCTGTTCCCAAGCCAATCAAATTGACTCTGTTAAACATAACCACCAAAGACACCATGTATAAAAGTTACCACATTCTAGGCACTGGGCCCAACACCTTATATATATTCACATCATTTAGTTCTCCCAACTGTTCTACGAGATAGTTCCTTATCTTAAGGAATCATCTGTTGTCCATGAGGAAAGTATAGCTTCAAGAGATTAAATATCTTGCCCAATATAACCTGATTTATAAATACTAGAGTAGCAGGTTGAACCCAAATCTGTTTGACTATGGAGCCAAAGTTCTAAACCATAAACCAGAGTTCCTGTCTGTGCTGCCTTACAAACAAAGGTTTGGAGGAACTTTACAAACTTGGAAGAAATTGTGACAAGGTTAGAAAGCCATGAAAGCTTATATTTTCTTTCTTCTGCTTAATTTTTATTCTACACTGTATTATAGTTGCAATTTTAAAGAAGTGACATCATGTAGAGTTCTCCAGAGACAACCTATAACATATGAAAAGATTTTTGAGAGAAGTTAGCTCACATGATTATGGAGACTGAGAATTCCCATGATCTGCCATGGCAACCGAGGAAAGCCAGTGGTATAATCCCAGTCTAGGTCCAAAGCCTGAGAGCCAGGGAAGCCAAGGATGAAATCCCAATGCGGGGGCAGGAAGTGAGAGGATGTCCTAGCTCAAGCAGGCAGTCAGGAGGTAAATGGGGTGAATGCTTCCTTCCTTCCCCTTTTGTTCTAATCAGGGCCACAGTGGGTTGCATGATGCTTATCCACATTAGGTAGATAACCTACTTTATGGAGTCCACCGATTTAAATGCTACTCTCATCCAGAAAACCCCGCAGGAAGACCCAGAAATAATGTTGAATCTGGTGATTCCATGGTGACATCAATTTGACATGAAGTAAAACATCACAGAACAGAACTGTGATATTTAAAAACCCCAACTCCTGAATATCTTCTTCTTAACTAAAAATATTACCTAATAAAGTCATTCAAGTGGCTGATAATTAGATGTGTTATATCTCATCAGTAGGATTATATCATGAAAGGATTTCAGTCATCATATTATATGTAAACCAATATATTTTGTACCCTAAATTTATTTATTTATACTTTTTTTCTGATTTTTTGGGACAAGGTCTCACACTACAGCTTAGGTTGACCTTGAACTTACTAAGTAGTCCAGGCTTTGAACTTCTGACCTTCCTGCCTCAGCCTCAGAAAGGCTGAGATTACATACAAGTGCCACAATGTCCAGCTGGGTTCTTACATTTTTCCATGGGGAGTGCAGAGGCAGGCTGCTGGATTGGACTTCCGACACTGTGCTTCATTAGTTGCTATAACCCGCATTTCATCTCTATCTCCAGTGAGCCCAGTTAGAATTCTTCTCTGAAACTTTCTAGCCTATAGCTAGGTTTTTCAAAGTGCTAGATATCAATCAAGCTTTTCCTTCTTGTCTAGACTCAGTTCAAGAGCCAGCCCACCCCACCTGCATGATAGTGCAGGAATTCCTGTTCTGGACTGCCTAACTGAGCCCTGAGTATCTCAGGGGGCCATGAAATGACCTCATAGAGCACGTAGCCCCTGCTTACCCAGGTGTCTCTGTCTCTCAGAGAAGTAACTGGATGGTAAGGGAGAGAGAAAGGAGTGAGTTCTGCTCCTCAACCAGTATTCGCTAGAAGACTGCTCAGTGGTGTTTCCAAAGAGCCTCGTAGAACTGCCAAAGTCCTCAAACTTCAGTTTGAGCTTCACATGGAGGAATAACAAGGCTGACAGTGGTTAGCCAGAGTTTCTCCCCCACTTTGTAAATTACCGTCCTGGCTACCACTCTGTCCAAAGATGAATCAGGACTATGAGAAGCAGTTTCTGGTGCCCGAAAAGTCTGAGGCTTGTGAAGCAATAGCCACTGTCCCTGGTTCCTGAATGCTGTTCCTTCCTAGAAGGAGTAGGATGACATGGGTATTTCCCGCTCTCTAACAACTTATGCCAGTAAAAAGCAGTAAAATGACATGGCTGAGAAATAGTAGGAAGCACCCCAGCCCTACCAAGAATGCTTCTAAAAATTCCATAGAGAAAGTCTGTGAAGTAGACTGAGTCGCTCAGCACCCCCTAGGAAACATGGAGAGCTCAGAGTCAGCGCAGCCTGGCGGCCGGAGGGGTGGATCACCGTGCACTGGCTGTGGGGTCTGAAAGGGCATCACTGGAAAATGAAAGGAGCTTAGAGAAGTCTTCAGATGACAACTGTCCATAAATTTCTCAGCCTTAGATGTCAGTGCTCTGAACTGAATCTGAGCACTGCAGGGGCACGGGTGTGAGTAACTTGTGAAGGCCATGGACTGGGTAATGTCAGCTCCATGGACACGATAAGGGTTAGTGTTCCTAGTCTCTTACCTGGACCTGGACCTGGACCGGGACCTGCACCTGGACCACTCAGCACATCTGCCCAGGAATGAGATCGGCTGGCACCAAGACTAAAGGTAAAAGAGCTGGGTAAAGCCTGAACTCAGGTCTGGGCTAGAACCACCTCCCACTCCAGTTTCTTTTCCCTTCACCCCATAGCACTATCCTCATAACAGTGTGCTCTGGTCCACTGGTCTGCTCAGCCCCCATATCAGACACCTGCCTCTGTGGGCTTTTTCATCTCACCCAGCAGGGCTGACCCAAGGGTGTTTTTTCCAGTGCTTTCCCCAAGCCAAATTTAGACTCTGCAATTAGGTCTCCTAGGAGATGCTCAGAGTTGGGGGAATTTTATGTTTTCATTTTGTTTTGGTGGGTTTTTTCTTTACTTATCCAGATATACGTGCTCACCGTGAGCCCCATGTGGCCAGGTAATCTAGCCAGCTTCTTGGTGACCCCTCCCTGCAGGACCGGCTCATATTATGAAGGACCTCTGCTCAGAGCTGTGGTGAAGGTGGTCACTGACCAAGAAGCCAAGAGCTCCAGGACATTCCAGCCCCGGGCACTATCTGGCAAAAGTCAATTCACCACCCCAGCCATAACGTTAGGAGAGAGAGTAACAGGTCTTAAGGATCAGGTGTACCATCACATTTTAAAAGAGGAGAGTAACAGAAAGCGTCATTATAAAATCCATCTCAGATTGTTTGGAGAAACTGTTTTCTATGGAAGTGTCACCCTCCTCACCCTTAGGGCAGGGCTCTGCATGGCCAAAGACAAGGACGCGATGCTATGCTACCAATGATGGAGACTAGGGATGAGAAACAGCCTCATCCAGAACTCTCCTGCTGTCTTTCCCTTGAGTTGTGCTGTAGGAAATGCTCTGTAGTGAGCCACTGGCCAGCATGAGCCTGAAGACTGGCAGACGGTCTCATTCAATATAATGGTAACGGTACAGTGAATACATTAGAGCACAGAATTCGGAGGTCAGATAATCCAGGATGTGAACCCAATCTTTCCTCTTTTCTTTTTCTCTGAGCCATTGGGAAAGTTAGCTACACAGCTGCTTTCCTACCTTAATCTGTAAAATGGGGGAAAATATGCCTGTTTTTTTATGTCATAAAGATAACAGAACAATGTATGTGGAGAAATCAGACATCTAGGGAGTTCAGTGAGTAGAGTTTCCTTCCTCTCTGCCCTTTTGAGTATTTATGGAATAATTCCAGGAAAATAGAAAAGAACCCTTGATCCAGAGTCAGGATTCCTGAATTGTTCTCAACAACACTACCAGCTCTGTGGGCTTCATGGTGCTATTCTGAGGATAAAGGGCAGTAAACGCGAAGCCTTTTGAAAAATAGCGCTGGAAATACAAACATTATCATATATATATATATATATATAGTTGTTGTTGTTGTTGCTGTAGTTGTTGGTCTGTCAAAACCTGCTGGTTGTAGCTGAAGGTAGGAGCTTGGTACACTAAACGTACTAATTGCAACCAGGAGTTGGTCCTATTTCCAGGTACTGTATTAACTTCTAGCAGCTGCTGTGAAAAACCACAAGCCTTGCCATTTAAAACACCAGAACTTCATTATCTTGGAGTTCTGGAAGCCAAAATATGAAGGCATCTCTAGGGCCAGACTTTCCCTAAAGGCTCTCAGAGAGAATCTCTCCTTCCTGCTCTAGCTTTTGGGGGCTCTCAGGGATTTGTGGTTGCACAAAACCAATCTGCCTGTCTTCATACGGCCTTCTTCATGTGTCTCTCTCTGCAAACTGTTCTATTGCTTCTAAAGTTACTCTCACTGAATTTTGGGAACGTCCTCATCGTCAGTATGATCTCATCTTGTCTTTACCTTAATTACATCTGAAAGACCCTTATTCCAAATGAGGTCAAATTCTCAGGTTCCAGGTAGACCAGAATTTGAGACGGGATATGCCTCAACCCCTCCAGGACCTCACTCCATACATCTAAACATTTTCAACTTTCACTCAACTGAGCTACACTTTCACTGAGCTTTAGATTACAGTGAACAGTAAATCCTTCCAGACTTCCAGAATTAGCTAAACCTGTGTCTGGAGAGGGAAGTGTGGAAATGCAGTGGAGATGCCCTATCATAAAGCTAAAGAAGGTTAATTCTGGAAATGACAGGGCACAGGAAACAGGCGAGTGAGTGCCTATCTCTGGGATGGAGAAGCTTGACCTCAGTATACTAGAGTGTGCTTTCCAATGGCTGTGACTCCAGAGGCAAAAACACCAGTCTTGGAATCAGATTGGATCATTGGCTTTCCATTTGTGAAGCAGAGCTGATAATAAGACCTCCAACGAGGTGTTTCAAGTATTAAATTATATTCCCTTAAAATAACATAGAATGGTCTTGCCTCAACAAAAAAGCTGAGTCATAGAGATCCACTCTGTACTGATGCTGTTTCTGAATTGAGCAGTTACATGGTATATATCAAAGCCATGTGAGATAAACTGTACGAAAATGTGAGATCCCCATATTCTCATTTCATTTAGTTATATTCTATCTGCAATTTTATAAATATAAAGAACATCTCACTCACTCTACCATTATTTGATTGATTGATTGATTGATTGCAGTACTGGGTACTGAACTCAGGATCTCCTCGCTGAGCTACACCCCCATACCTTTTTTATTTTTATTTTTAGACAGTCCTGCTAAGCTGTTACACTGCCCTCCTGCCTCAGCCTCCCAGAGTGCTGGGATTACAGGTGTACACCATCATGCCCCGCTATATACCCTCAGTTATTTTGACAGTGGTGTATGGTAAATGGTTAATGGCCAACTTTCTGAAAAACAATGTATGTACACACACGCGTGCAAACATGAATTTGTTATAAAATGTACTTATACAAAGGATGTATAACACAACTTGAAAGATATAATGCATTGCATTTGAATGCACAATAACTTTCTTGTAAATTCCACAGAGCCAACTGATTCTCACAAAATGCTGGTGTTTGTCCCAGCTTAACCCATATCCTTCACCGGCTGCCAGTTACTGATGAAGGTACTTCCAACATGCATGTTGCTCAATTCCCTTAAAGAAACATGAAATAAAGATGTAAGTCAGGACACCAGCTACTCATCAATGATGCTAACGGCTTTGAATCCCATGGGAGTTTTTGAACACTGGACGGTATTTCCTCATTCTTGTATCCTATTCACAATGCAAGGACCACCGTCATGGCACAGATATCGGCATCACTGTATTTTCTCTGTCACTTTCTTGCATCCCCTCCACAGCACAATACAGTAAAGCTCTGATTTATGTCATCTGGTAATTGCTGTCAGGTTAACTCCCGCCAAGCGTGATTTTAAGCTCCTATAACTTGATGTCATTGAAAAGAGAGGTGCAGTGATCTCTGACTTTATTGTCATCACAGAGATCCAGAGGCGCCTATGACTTCAAGAGCATAAACAATGGTGATATCATAAAATAAAGAGGAAGAGGGGAGTTATGAAGTTGGATTCCCACTCTTTTAAACAGAAGCAGTTCAATGAGTATAGATTTAAATAAGCTGTATTTAATTGTAAGTTTGTGAAGTTTTATTTTTGGTGGGAGGAGGAGGTAGTCAGGGGTGAACCCAGGACCTTTGCACAAAGCTGCATCCCCAGCCTTTTTATCTGGAGACAGGCTCTCACGAAATCCCTAAATTGCCCAGGCTGGTTTGAACTTGCGATCTTCCTACCTCAGCGTCCCACAGTGTGGGGATTACGGCTATGAGCCACCGTCCCTGGCTGCGAAATTTGATTTATATAATTTTATAATGTCCATGTTGGTCAACGAGCTCACAGTATTCTTGAAAACTTAGCAGTTGGCTCTCGTTAGTTGGTATGTGGTGTGTCTAACACCGCTGCTTAGTTGGCTACTGGAAGAAGAAGGCGCAGAAGGAGGAGGAGGAACCAGTTTATCTCTCTTCGCAGCTGTTGCCATCCTGCGGCCCTTATGGAGCCCAATAGGAGAATGACGGTGACCTGTTGGAACAGACACTGAAAACGCGTAGCCTGGCCTTTTGAAAGCTCCTTCTGAACACTGGCAGCAGCAGTTCCTGTACTCCACTTTTACGGCAGGGTCTTTCTTCTGCCAATTCTAGCTCCTTCTCCTCAAGAAAAAGATAGGCAACCCAGGGGGTCACTCTGTTCCCTGTTCCCTGTTCCCAGGTTTCTGCCAATGCTCTGCGCTTGCCCACCCGCTCTTTCTCTTGGACTGTGGCACCAGGGCCTGACTGCACACAGAAGTGTTTTCTGGAGTTGTGGAACAAGTCAGAAGAGGAGCCTCACCTCGTCAAAATCCAATCATCTGAGTCCAGTTTTTGTTTTCAGTGCTTCTTTCTTTTGAGATGGGGTCTCACTCACCATGTCATCCAGGCTGACCTTGACCAAGTTCAACTTTCAATTACCAAATTCAAGGGGTGGTCTGACAAAAACTTTTTTTTTTTAAGCACTCTTAAAAGAGTTAACAGACAACTGCCCAGAGAAACTGTGACACTCATTTCCTGGAAACATCTAAGGAAAGAAGGAAGGGAACCTTTCTACCAGGGTTTGGCTGAGGTGACCGCGTCGCCCCTTTCCTTGCTCCCATGGGTGAAATGCCTGACATGTGCGTGCTTCTTGAGAAAAGCAAAGTGATTTAAGGCCTGAGTCAAGATGAGCAATCCTCAAGACACAGGCAGAAAAAGCCCCAGAGAGACAGGAAGCTGTTTCAAGATCCTGCTAGTTTCTGATGTGTGAACTAGACGGCAGAGGCAGCACTGCTGACACGGAGCTTGCTTCTGCCAGGGTACCTGTAAGTGGGGCTGAGTTCCACGGCCAAGGCCTCTGTGTTTTCCTCCAGAGCTGATGGATCTCAAGGGGCTCCGCTCCCTAAGCCTTCTGCTGTTTCTGTCTCTGGATTTTCATCTCAGTGAGGCAACAGGTGAGTCTTTATCTGTTTTAAGAGCTTGAAGACTGCAATAAGCTGCCAGTAATCAGCATGGCCTAAGGGATTTAGGGAAGACGCACAGATTAGGGACTAGGATTCAGCTACCTCTTCCTTAGGCACTGACTCTGAGTTTCTACTACCTCTTTCAAAAGCGAAGGGGCACTGTGAGCTCCTGGGTCCTTGGGTTCCAAAGCTCAGATCACCAATCCTGGATGCTTGCCAGGAGCTCCGCACAAAGGTACCTGTTACACCACTTGTTGAGGTGGTGCTTGTGCAGTTGTGTGGGCATCCTGGCAAAGACTCAGGCTGGCAGGGCTGTGCTGGAGGGGTGGAGCTCTAGGACAAGATTTGTCCTAATCCTGGCCCTGGAAAGGAACCCTCACACATATAAGTAGAAAATTCCGAACACAGTCTAGTGAATGCAAGGACAACAGCGGGAAGAGGGGTAGAAACGAAAACCCCAGGGCTTTGACAGAGAAAAGGCAGTGACTATAGTGTGGTTCTATTGGTGGCTACTTTCTGGGAAAAGAAGATTCCTCCACAACAGTGTGGGGAGAGATTGGGATTTCTGAAGCCCAAGGCTAGTTACAGAATGTGGGAAATGCAAATCAGGGACCCTCAGGCTCAAAGCAACTCCAGCAGCAGGGACTGGCTGGCAGCAGAGTGATTTTGGACCTCCACTCGGCTCCTGTCTTTCTGGCTCATCTTCCTCTCAAGGCAAGCTGTTGTTCTGTTTAGCAACACCAGGCTTATGGGCAAAGGTATTTTAAAAAGACAAAGCCAAACAAGACATGGATGCTGGGATGACAGTGGGAATGGGATGAGAAGGTTGCTCTGTGTATGTGTCTTGAAGCTTTGGTTAGATGGTGAGAGGCAGCCTGGAGTGGCGGTGGCTTAGAAAGGGGGGAAAATCCTGAAGCCAAGGGTGTCTTAGGCTTGGGGCTTTCAAGATTGCAGATCCATTACGGACTTTTCCAGGAAAAGCCCCGGCATATGCCAGAGATGTGGCATCTTTTCATGGCATCGCTCTCTTTCCAGAGGCTCAGACAGATGCTTGCTGAGCCTCACTTTCCCTGGGAACCAGCTGACATGTGGCTTTTACCTGCTGAGTCTAAGAGTCAGAGAACTGAGTGCAGGGATCAGACAAGGGAGCCAGGGAGTATTGATCCTTCCTTGCTGAGACTCACTTGGAACTTGGCCTACTTGGCGTACTTCTTGGTTACTGTAAGGAATGGTGGGACTGAACTGTGAGCTGGATTTCCCTGTCTTTGTACTTGCTCATGGCTGGCCAGTCCTACCCGTGGCAGCCGAGGCCCAGGTGACAGCTGCTCCACACTGGTGGCCACTTGTTAGTGAGGGACAGCCCAGCCCCCAGAAGGAGTGTCTACCCAGCTGGCCGCCACTCCTTTCCTTGAATCTGGCTTCCAAAATACGTTCAGAAATATTCAATGTTTTTATTTTTAAACACACAATTTCATCCTCTTCTAAGCAAATTTTTTAGTGTCTATATTTAAATATGTAATTTCGCCCTTCCAATGCAAATTTTTATTTTTATTTTTAAACATGCAATTTTACCCTTTGTGAAACCCCAGTAAACCCCAGATGGAAGTGCTTTGCAAGTGGGATGGTCAGTCATGACATGTTTACCCAATCAAGCAGCTTGGTTCTTGTAAAATCAGTACCCACTCCCCTTCCTATCTATACTAAGCGCAGTTTCCAATTCCTTCTCAGAATTGTAAAAATCAGAAAGTTCACCTGTCCCTTCCCCCAACCAAGTGAATTTCTCATTTCCTCCAGTAAGAATTTTTATCCCCCCCACACACATGTCCTCTTCGCCCCCTTAACACACATGAGGTGAGATGTGAGGGACAAGTTCTCGACTTCACCCAAACTCGTGTGTCCGTGGCCCATTCCATCTCAGGATGTCGATCTAGGCACTTCTATTTCTCAAAAGGTTTAATTCTGTGGTGTGAGGCCCTCATCTTCCCCGGCTCCAGCATTGATCAGAACATCAGGGTCATGTGGTTTTACCCATAGATTGACTTCAGAGAGTTCCACTCAGTAACAGTCTAACAAGAACACATGCCATGCCAGGCACTTGTGTAAGGTAGGCAGAGTGAACAGCCACAGCCTGTGCTCAGCCTCTGACACACTGTCTGGGATGTGAAAGCCCATCCATAAAGGATTAGTAGTAGTGTCTTTTGAATGAACAATAGTACTGTGTACTGTGCGTATGCTGTATACCAGATACTGTTCTAAGTGCTGTATGTATATCAGTTTTATAATTATTACACCAACCCTGTGAGATTTGTATTATTGTTACAATTATAACTTTATAAATGAGGAAAGGGACACAGAGAGTAGTTTAGCAATTTTCCTGGGCTCGGGTAGGCTGACCCCAGAAGGCTCAGTGAATAAAATTGGATAAGCCTATGTTTAGGGAGTAGGAGGAATGTTAGAATAAGTATACAGGTCCTGTGATAAAAATTAGAATATATCACGCATAATTGAAGCCTATGAGTTGAACTTCATGGAGGAGAACTAAAGTATAGGAATTTTCCAAAAGTGAGAGGCATTAATGGAATCAGGAGAAAGTACAAGGCATAAAAGAAGTATCTTGTCTGGAGTTTGGAAAGTGGACAGCCGTGTTATGTGTTTCTTGTGTGTATTTCAAACACTTAGGTGAGGTAGATTGGATTTTCTTTTTTGTTTGTCTTTTTGAGGCAGGGTCTCACTATGCAGTTCAGGCTGCCCTTGAGCTCACTTTGTAGTCCAGGCTGGTCTTGAACTCACAACAGTTCTCCTGCCTCAGCCTCCCAAGTGCTGGGATTACAGGCGTGTGCCGCCACACCCAGTGACTGGATTTTTATAGGACTTGAAGAAGAGTATTTTAGATGGAGGTGCGAAACCAGAGCTAGCGTGCTGCCTGCGCTAGGAGGAAAGGCAATAGTCTGGTGTACCTGAAACCTAAGGGTTGTAGCAAGCTCCTCACCTGGCAAAAGGGACATTATTTTCTACACATGAAATCTCTTAGGGATGTTATAAAGATAAAGCAGAGTATATTTTGATTGTGGAGAGACAGTGGAGAACTTAGACTCTGTGTGGTCATCCAACATATTTCATTTTATTCTTTTATGTGGGCAAATAAGGATTTCCTGAGTTCCTACCATATCATTTCCACGTGGGATTTTAGGAATACCACAGTGAGTACAACAGATACCATTCCTATGCTTGGGAGCTTATCACTGAGTGAGGGTGGCGGGTATTAAAATAGTGAAAAATGTGGTACGTGACATGAAGGAGAGATGCAAACTATGCTGGTGGTGTGTGTTGGAAAACCTGACCTAAGCCAGGAACCAGGTCAGCCTTCCCTCAGGAGATGTTGGCGGATACCCAAAGAGATGTCTATGGAGATGCAGGCTCATCCCTCTTTGAGACCAGCAGGCAGCAACTGGAATTAACCTAAGATGAACAGACTTATTGCTTGCAGCAGCAGCAAAGAATCAGAATGGGGGCTTGGCTGATGGATGTGTTATAAAAGCAATCTTAGACAAGTTATCTTTTCTTACTGGCTTAAATTTACCATAAGAACTGTGGGGCCAGTGAGCTTCATCTCTTTCCTAACTAAAAAATTCCTATAGCAAGCTGCTTAAAGCACATGTAAAATAACAGGACTAAGCCTTCAAAAGAAAAAAGTTGGCATTTGGTAGAATCCCATCTTGTGAAAGAGTTTGCTAAATACTACAAATTTCAGACCAACACTCATGGGTCTATGTGAATCACTCTTCTTTTGAAGCAGAATTACCCATTTACCCATGAAGGAAAGTGAGTTGGTGTTAATAGCTATGAATGTTTCTTCCCAGATGTTTTGTAAACAAGGGCTGACTGAATCACAGACCCGCTGGAAAACACTCATCAGGCAATGGGGTGTTTCAGGAGCAGGGACTCCATTTGAAGTGTTTGATGAACCACTTTAAAGCCCCGTTTATTTTCCGCTTGTGCTTGGGTGGGGCTGATCTCAAGTATACCCTCTAGAACAAACCATTGCGTCACCGTCCTTCATGTGGATAGTGAGCTGTCAGGGGCTCCGCGTGGTGATGCTGGTATTACGCTCCCCAGAGGGGTAACCCACTCAGCCTGTCCTTCTCATCTGCCTCTTCCCTCTTCCTTTCACTTTCCCTCCTATTCTCTTTCTTTAATTTGTTTTTGTTTTTTTATGTTTGCTTTTCGGATGCTTCTGTTTCATAGTATATCCATCCTCCTTTTCCCATAAACTTTGTGTTTGGGCAGCGATTGGTACAAACGGTCTTCAGGGTTAGATGGGGGAAAGACACCCCTCAGAAATTTGGGAGACGGAAGGGTTAGGGTCTGAAAATGGGAATAATTTCTACTGTTTTTTCCCCTTCCATATTAAAATTGGTCTTTAAAAACAGCAGTACCACTGTGATTCTTAATTTTTAAGAAATCTCAGATCCCTTTGAAAGATGACATATTCAGAAGTGCTCCCAGAAAATGTACGTGTTTATCAACCCAACTTTTACATACAAGTTCAGAGAGTCCATTCTTGCACTTGGGGCTTTCAATTTCCTCTTGTTCCTTTACAAATAAAAGTTCAGCCTCAGGATTTGAGATTCTCTTTCTCTCTGCCTGCCTGCCTGTCTGTCTCTCTCTCTCTCTCCTCCCTCTCTCTCTCCCTCCTTCACTCCCTCTGTTCCATAAATCAGATGTGTGGCCACCAAAGGAGCCACATTATCGAGACACTCAGGCATTTCTAAGTGTGGGTGGATGAAAATACAATGCACGTCCCATTGTGTCTAAGTAAAAAAAACGACAACCCCCCAACTGTAACATCCCTCAACTCATCAAGAATGGGGGTCAGAACTCTGTTTTGAAGTTTAACATATTAGTAATATTCAAAAGAACAAATGTCTAATCACATTTTGCAGTTTTCTGTAACAATTATGCATCTCAACCACCCTGATCCTGATTTTAGCCTGGGGATGTGCTTTTCTCTTTTCACGATGGTGATCTCTACTTAATATTAGTTGAGCGCTTTACTGGCCAGTGTGGGGATTTCAGGGTATTGTGGTGTAAAGAACAATTTGGTCTACTTGCCCAATTTTCCAACCACATCTTAACTATTGTCAATTGTGGCGAGGTCTCTTCTAAGTAGACATGTTATTGAAACAGACAATTCTATTTTACTCTTCTGACTTTCTTATCAATGAGGGAAATCTATCGTCCCTCTGAGTCATGGGCTCCTTTTATGAATTCTATCTGATGGCTAAATTCAGTTATATACATGTTAGGCAAAGCCAAGTCAGAGATTGGCCAAGTAATATGGTTTTCAGCATTCATAAATGGAACAGATGTTTATTAAAATCCTCCTGTCTACCAAGCACTGTTGTAGGTCCTGAGGACAAAACAGTAGCTGAGAGAATGTTGTCTCTCTGGAGGGGATTGTGTTCAAGTACAAGAAACAAAAATAGAAGTAAAAATATGCACGATAACATCAGGCAGTGATGAGAGCCATGGGGCAGATTTAGACACATGGTCAAAGAAGGTCTTTCAAGGGAGGTAAGATATTTTTTATCAGAACTCTAAAACAAAGCAAAAGCATGAGCTATCTGGGTACACAAGAGAGGAGAGCCCCAGGAAGGGAAGCAATGAATCTAAACACTTTGAGATAGAAATGTTCTTCAAAAGCTTAAGGAAGAGCCCAGCACTAGTCTGGCCAGGATGGGGTGAGCACAAGACAGAAGGCAAGGAACAGAATTGGAGAGGTCCCAGGAAACAGGAATACAGAGTGTTTGAAGCTGTGAACTTTATTCTATGAGTGTGAGAAAACTGTAAAAGCAGGAGAGATGTGAAATTCAACATGGTTTCCAAGGCTCGCTGTGTCCATTGCACAGATGAGCTGGAAGACAAGGGCGGTGCCCCAGGCCTATGAGGTAGCAGTGACGGAGGTATGAATTGCTCAGATTCAGGCTTATTTTAAAAGCTAGGGCTTGGGACCCCTTCAATTCTGTTCCTTGCCCTCCATCCTATGTTTATCCCATCCTGGCCTTATCCATGCTTAGAGCCAACCGGGTTTTCTAATAGACTGAATATAGGTATGAGAAAGAAAGGAGTCAAAAGAGGATTCCAACGTTTTGGCCTGAGAGACTGGTGACCCATAATGCATAAGTGACTGTGGAATCAAGTGTTCATTTGCTAAGTTTGAGATGTTTAGACTTCCAAATACTGACCTGTACAGGCAATTAGAGTACAGTGTAGGGTCTGGCTGGGAGATAAAAATCTAAGTATTGCAGAAAGATGTCAAACTCTGCAGCTGAATGTGAAACTGGATGATTATAGATAAGGAAGAGAAGTCTGAGCACTGAGCCCTGAGATGTTCCAATGCTGAGACGTCTGGAAGAGAAGACCCACCAAAGAAACTGAAAAGAGTGAGCCAAGGAAGCAGAAGAAAAGTCAGGAGGGTGTGGTCTTCCAGGACCAAATGAAGGCAGTTTCAAAGAGTGAGTGATGAACTATGTCAAGTGTCCCTGAGAACGAAGTTAAGATAAGGATGGAGAATTGCTTTGGTTTCATGGGGTAGAGAGTGACCCTGGCACAGGTGGTTCTAGTAAGTGGCAGGGAAGAATGTCTGTTTGGAGTGGGAATAAATACTATAAACACCTATCAAAGGACCTCCTATAAAGGAAAATAGAGAAATGGGGTCACAGCTAGGTAGGTAGCTGGCACCAAAGGAGGGATTTACAAAATGAGAAGAAATTACGTGCTTGTATGTTGTATCTTGATGCAAATAGCCCAGAAGACATCTGTTAATGTAAGTGGTGGAGGCAACTGCAGAAGCAAAGTCTTTAAGTAGGTGGATGCTCCATGAAGGAAGAGGCTAGACTTCGATGGGCCATCCACCTGGGTAGGTGGATTGATCTGGGTGGTAACAAATGGAGTTTCTTCTTCTCCTTCTCCTTCTCCTTCTCCTTCTCCTTCTCCTTCTCCTTCTCCTTCTCCTTCTCCTTCTCCTTCTCCTTCTCCTTCTTCTCCTTCTTCTCCTTCTTCTCCTTCTTCTCCTTCTTCTCCTTCTTCTCCTTCTTCTTCTTCTTCTTCTTCTTCTTCTTCTTCTTCTTCTTCTTCTTCTTCTCCTTCTCCTTCTCCTTCTCCTTCTCCTTCTCCTTCTCCTTCTCCTTCTCCTTCTTCTTCTTCTTCTTCTTCTTCTTCTTCTTCTTCTTCTTCTTCTTCTTCTTCTTCTTCTTCCTCCTCCTCCTCCTCCTCCTCCTCCTTCTTCTTCTTCTTTCTTCCTCTTCCTCTCCTCTTCCTCCTCCTCCCTCCTCTTCCTCCTTCTCCTTTTCCTTCTCCTCCTCCTCCTACTTCTAATTCTTCCCCTCCTTTTTCTCCTCCCTCTCCCTCTCTCTCCCCCTCTCCCTCTGCCTCTCCTTCTCCTTTTAGTGAAACAGAAAGGAAGTTGATCAGTTAAGGAGGGAAAAAGGCAGGTTGTGGGTTTGAGCAGACAAGAGGTGTGAAATAATCAGCAGTAGGATTCTTCACAGTGGTTTAAAGGTCTCTGGTTTGGTTTCTTTGTTGTTATTGTTGTTTTTGCTTTTTGGTATGTGTGTGTTTCTTGCTCAGCTTTTTTGAAAAAGAGTAATATAATAATATTTCACCTTCAGTGTTACTGATTTTGCCAGGGATTTTTTTTGGAGAGCTAGGTCTGCTCAACATCTCCCGGACTCCACATCTGTCAGAGTTCTGTTTCCCTCATCACCATATGTGGTGCTTCTGTAACTGTGTTCCCCTTGGAGACATGAGCTCAGAGTCCTTTTCAGTTGCTCTCCATCCTTCATCCTATATTCCCATGGTGGCAACAACCGTGGTAGAGGAATTAATAGACCTAGATTTTGGTCCTGACTCTGCTGCTTACTAATGTGACTTTAGGGAATTCATTTGCCTTATAGGTGCTTTACAGGCCTTAACTGTAAATTTGAGTTGAAAGAAACTCAGTGTCCTAGTTAGTCTAGACAGCTTTACTCTAAGTAATTTTAAGGTTTCCTTTGGGGTTTTTTAAATATTGAGGCTATGGTAGGGACTCTCATGGCAGTCCTGACAGACCATGAGGACCTGGCAATCCCCAGGATAGGATAGAGGAGGGCAAGAGCCTTAGACTCCCATTCTCGATCCACGGCACAGTGTGGTTTCCAAATTAGGGATTCTCTTCTCTTCCTTCCCGCAGGGGGAACCCAGAAGAACTGCCGAGAGTCTTTCTGGCCACTGGGAAGGGATATATCGGTCCCTCTGACAGAGAAGGCAGAAGAGATAAACAAGAGCATGAACAAAAGCAACCGCATCCTTATCACAATATCGAAATCCCCAGAAGACTCCGTCAGGAGGATAATACTGTCTCGCAGTCTACATGAAGGGAGCTCATCGGATTACGTAGAGGATGGGTATCAGTTTCACCTGGAAAACCTGAGCTTGGTGATCCTGGGAAGCAAGAAGAAGCATGAGGGATGGTACTCCATGAACCTAGAGGGAAATGGACATATCAAGCTATTTTGTGTGCAGCTGAAGCTTTATGGTAATAATGTGAGCGTCCCCACCCCACCCTGGAGAGCCACAATGGTCGCTAGTCTGAGAATTTAGGCCTCTCTCAGAAACTATGTATATTTAAAATTGGAAGTAACTTGAAGCATCATCAACTCCAAGGAGTATCTACACTATGCTTCATAGAAATGGTGTTTCTCACTCCAAATTGTACATTAGTGGCAACTGATTAGCGTTAGCTACTCTTACCCATTTCCAGTGGAAATAGACCCAGCTGCCTGTGGGCTACAGGACCTGGAACACCATCAGTTTCAGTCTGCAAATAAGATTTGATTTGGGGGAAAAAAGAAAAAGGGTTTCTTAGTTTTTAAAAAGTTTGACTACCACTGGTCAAATCTAACCTCTGTTTTGTAGATGAGGATAATGAAGTGCAGAGAGAGGCGGCTTGCACATGCTTGCACAGGTCTGTGTAGGAGGTTCACTGCACTAGGGGTTCCGGGTAGAGAGAGCTGAAATTCCACCCACACATCACTCCCCAAGCCCTGAGGCCTGGCCTCAGATCACACCTACATCTTACACCTACATGTAAGAAGCACTCTTTTCCTTTCTTAAAGGAAGGCTCCCGTTACAATGTGGCTTACATGCAGTACTTTAGCCACAACCTAGGTCCACCTGGACCCAAGGATAGGGCCTCTTTTGAACCTCTTTAACTGCTAGCTGTCTTGATTGCCTGGAGCTTGTATATCTTGGGCCCAGAGATCACCTCACACATGGGGCTTTCCTGTTTCTTCAAAGTAACTTCCTTATCTCTGAGGATGGGACAGAAGCCCCACCTACATTTCTTTGAAATGCTCAGATATTTGGAGAAGGGACAGCCATACCCTTCCTTGCCCCAGCATTTCCTTTCCTGCAAACAGGGTGGGCAGAATTCCCACAGTCCTCTACCAGATTTCTGCAAGAGGGATTCTGGAGCAAAGTTGCCTCCAGCATGGAGGCTACATATAATGCATTTTTGTCCTTTCGTGCCTATAAGTTTACAGCCTTTGCCACATCTTGTGATTAAATTCTTACTGTGGAAAAATGTGGTATGTGCAACCATGGCTTTCTTTTCAAGTCAAAGAAAGTGGTTGGATTTTGGCACAAGACAAACTGAGGTTCTCATCTCAGCTTGACCATTTAGAAGCTATTATGTAAAACTTCTCATTTCTCTGGGACTCAGTTTACTCATCCATAAATGGGAGTAATTATAACTATAGTTATAATTCTTAGTGACTAAAGAAGAGAATGGATGAAAAAACTCCAATACTCTGTTGTCCTATACTAGTAATAAATAAATAAGACTTTTCCTTCCTTATTTCATGGCATGAGAGTAAGGTAGATTGATAGGACCTATGGCTATGACTGAGAGCCTCTCCTTACTTGAGACACACAAAAACACTTGCCACATTCCACATACACACACCCCACACACATACTAGTGGCTGTATGTAGGTATGAAATCCTACCATGAAAAACTCACGTGATTAGGCCTAGGAGATTATACCTTAAGCCAACAAACACCCATAGGAGACAGCCCGACCCAGTGGCACATGCCTGTTATTCCAGCTGCTCAGGAGACTGAGGCAGGAGGATCTCAAGTTTGAGACCAGCTTGAGCAACTTAGTGAGATTCTGTCTCAAGATTAAAACTGGGCTGAGGATATTGCTAAGTGGTAGAGTACTTACCTAACACTCATAACACCCTGGATTTGATCCCTAGTACTGCAAAAAAAAAAAAAGGAGGGGATTGGAAGGGATTGGCCCAGGGCAAATTCCACTAAGGGAGAAAAAGCTAGATCAGGAATGTCAGGAAGAGCAAGTGGTGTCCTAACAGTGCTGGCAGAGGGGGACTAAAAACAAATTCATCTTCCTTATTTTACCTCAGGGCAGGCCTAGAAGAGGGGAAGTAGGGAACCAGGGCAGGTAAGAAACAAGAGTCCCCACCAGAGGTAAAGCGCACTGAGGTCCCCAGGGAGGCAAAGTGCCTTGTGTGTTGTTATCTGCACATAAAAGTCAAGTGAGAATCCCAGAGGGGTTCGTTTTGGTGACAGCTCCCTTCCTCCCCTCTTCCTGACAGAGCAGGTCTCCACTCCAGAAATTCAAGTGCTGAACAAGACCCAGGAGGATGACAGTGGGACCTGCAGCCTGACGGTTGCCTGCACAGTGCAGCAGGGGGACCACGTGGCTTACAACTGGAGTGAGGAGGGCGGCAGCCCCCTGCCCAGCCCACCCAACAGCTCCCATCTGCTCTTCCTCACCCTCGGCCTCCAGCACGCTGACAATTTCTACATCTGCACTGCGAACAACCCTGTTAGCAGCCGCTCCCAGGCCTTCAATCTGTGGAGCAACTGCAGGTCAGATCCCCCAGGTGAGTGTTCTGGTGGTAGCTAGTTTGCCACAGCAAAAAGGGAGTGACTCAGTCCCCAACTGGGCCAGTTGCTCTGCTACCTCAGCCAAAGCCTTTACCTTGACTGCACTTTAGGTTTTCTTTATAGTTTGCAAAAACTGCTCATGTGCTCAGGAAGCACACTCTCTTGTTGACCAGGGTGGAACTTGATGCTTAGTTCCCAAGTGAGGAAATGAATAGGAAAAGATGAACCCAGGATTCCCACGTCCAAGGTGTGCCCCTTCTTCCCTGCCTCCTGCTTTGGGTCTGGCCTGCAGGGATGGCTGGGTGAGGGAGTACAGGTAGCAGGTCCTGGTTCCCACATCCAGGAGTTCTCCATTAGTAGTGGGGCAGTTCTTCACAAACATTATTTACTGATCACCTATGCTGTAGGAAATTGGGGTTAGACAAGATATGCGATCTCTGCTCTTTAGCAAAGATGTGAAACATGTGCTCAATACTGAAAGCTAGAATATAACGAGGGACCTTGTTTTATGGAATGAAGAATAATCTTCGTAGCAGGTCAGAGGCCCAGGGGAGTCAGAGAAAGGTAGGACTAAAATCTGTGAAATTTGGACAAGAACAGTAAGCTGTATGGTACTTTCTTATTGGCAAGGCTGTGAGTTCCATAACCTCTTTCGGCTCTCACAGTAAGCTTGTCGGGTGTTAACATCAGCCTCACTTGACACATGAGGAATTTCAAGTTCATAGCCCTTAAATACTTTCCTCAAGTGTCTTCATCTTGTTTATAGTGGAGTCAGCAACTACACCGACCCTTGTGACTAGAATTTTTTTCTTTTTCTAGGAATAAAGTATCATTGTTCTATTGGAAGAGAGCACTGGTTATATAAGCTGGTCTAAACACTTAGGAACTGCCCCTTTTCCACCAAAGGTCCTGTAACCTGGCAAAGGAGCTGTCCTTGCAACGCCCTGCGTATGCCCTGACCTTCTCCTCTCTGCACCACTGGGCAGGGAATGAATCATAGTAAACTTAGTGTCTGCGTAAGGCCTTTTCCCAGATGACCAGAAATGAAGAAAGGGGGACTTTAGCTAGGTCAGGCACTCAGCATTGCTCCTCCTGTGCCAGAAGCTTCCCTGAAATATTTGCAGATGGATCCCTCGGGAAATAATTCATACTGCTATCCAGTATGCACTGAGAGGTCAACCGGGAGCCAAATGTCCAGGCCTTTCCCAGACACTGACTTCCTGGCAAGGGTCAGCCATTCTCCCAGCTTCTCCATGTTTCTGGCTGCTTGTCCCCCCTGCATGCAAACCATATCCAGAGGCTACGCTCCCAAACAGATCTCTCTCCCTGCCCACAGCCATGCTTTCAGAACCAAGAAAATAGTGTTATACAGTGGAAACTTCACAGAATGTGGCCCCGGAAGGCCTAGATCTGATGCTACCCTTTCTACTTATGATGATAAATCATTTAGCTTTCCTGAAGACTTAGATTCTTCATCTATAAATAATAATGACCAGAGAGTATTATTTACTGACTACGTGCCTGTGATGTGGCATCTCGCTCAGTCCTCATCACAACCAAGTAATGTAGGTAGTATTACTATCCGCATTGTACAGAGCAGAAACAAAACTATAAAATGGGTAAGTGAGGTCACACGCAGAACAAGGGATGGAGCTGGGCTGTCTGAATGCCCATGGGTATCAGTGGAAGAAAGAATGCACTTAAGATGAGAGTGGTAGCCCTGTGCCTGTAGTCCCAGCTACTTAGCAGACTGAGGCAGGAGGATCATTTGAGCCCACAAGTTCAAGATCAACCTAAGCAACAGAGTAAGACAAGGTAGTTTTTCAAGACAGGATCTCACTATACAGTCCAGGCTGACATTAAACTGTAATCTTGCTGCTTTGTTTTAACTGGTAAAGACCCTACCTCTGGACCCTATCTCCTAAACTACTCTAAGGACCTCAACATATAAATTTTAGGGTAATGCCTTTCAGTTCATAGCACAAGTAGAGATTTCCCACCTCCAGAGATGGGAGACCATTCTGCATCTAAACCAGATCACACAGCTGTTTTGTAACATTCCCTTCCCACTACACTTGACTGCCTAACTTACTAAAAACTTATACTAGCACACTGATTTGTGTTTGCAGATGAATAGTACTGTAAAATACTGTGTTTAGTTAGGCAAAATATTTGTTGAGGGGTTTACTATGTTCCCACACTATGCTAGTTGTCGAGAACATAAAGGTTAACAAGAAGATCCTTGTCCTAAAGGAAGGCGATAGCTCAATTAATAAATAATTATCAGAGATTGCATTCTGTGACAGGTGCACTAGAGAAGCACATGCAAGAAAACAAAGGGGAGAGAGAATGAAGAGCTGTGGCTGTGTCAGAGAATGAGACAGCATCACAGAGGATTTAACATGGGTTTTGAAGAATAAATAGAAATGGCCCACGCTGACACAAGATAGTCCAATCAGAAAGAAAGTGGGAATGGCCAGTTCTTATTTTGTATTATCATGCAGGTGACGGGAGCTATTCGAGATTTAGACAGAGAAGTAGCACTATCAGTCCTGCATTTCACAGAGAAAATTCAGTGCTGCAGAGAATAGACTAGGGTAGGAAAGAGGCAGAAGCAAGGGACACTAGTTAAGGGACAGCCTTACTGCAACAATCCATCAGAAGATGGTAAGGCCTGGGCCAATGCACTATTTGGTTAACAAAGACTTTTTCCATGGTGTATACAAAGGGAAATCCCAGCTTTGAGATGAAATGGCAGAGTCTGAGGGTTTATTACAGGTTGCTATCTAAGAACTCAGCACAGTGATTTCAAGACATGTCTGACTTTCATTAATGAAAAACTCAAAGTTGTTAATGGTGCAGTGAGACTGGATATGGTATGATGTCAGCATTCTTTTGACAGGATTCTGTTAAACTACTCCATGCAAGCAGATACTTATATTTTGGGGATAAATTTTTTAAATTGTACTTGGCCAGGCTCTAAGTCATATATTCATCCTTGTTTCTTGTTTCAATTGCTATGATGTTGTTTTAATCACTATCATTACAAAGCATTTTAACTGCAAAGTCTAAATCCTTGCGTGCTACAAAATCCTGTTCAGGTCAAGTGAAATATGTCAATGTGGACAGTGTGTGATTTGCTGGAGTTGTTATTCACCCATGTTTTACAATCATTATGTCTATGCTAGGATGATGAACATAAACTCTTAAATAATTCAGTGAAAGGGGACAGTCCCTGGAAGCTCACCTTGAAAGGGAGACGCTTTTCAGGAGACTGACAAAAAGCTGGCTCAGTAAGTCTGAGTTAGCTCAGTGGGGAAAAAGACTGATGCTTGCCAGTGAGATCCAGAGGGTCCTATTTGCTATCAAAGCCATTTCCTAAAACAAGAACCTCCTGTGTCCCCTAGATATTCCATGCCATGGGCCAAGTCCTTCTCCATGATCTTCCCAATCCAGCAAGCCTGGTGGTAATGGAGACAGAAGGATCCCAGGCACCTCTCATTGGCTAGAGTTTGGCCCCTTGCCCATACATGCTACAAGGGAAGCTGGGAAATGTAGTCCTTAGCCAGGCAGCCCCATATCTGGACAAAACTTGTATTACTGTGAAAAAAAAAATAAAATGGTTCTAGGGGCACAAATTGTAACCTCTAAAATACGATCAGAGTAGATAGGCAGACAGTAGGGATTATTCTGGAAGCTGTGGATTCTCTTGTTTAATTGTATTTTGAGACAGTGTCTCACTAAGTTGCCCAGGCTAGCCTCAAATTTGTGATCCTCCTGCCTCAGTCTCCGAAGTAGCTGGGATTCTAGGTGTAAGCCACCAACCCAGATGGAAGCGATGGATTCTATAAAAATGTTTACTTGGATGGTCCTGGTCCTTAAATTATTGCGTGGTTTGTAAGCATCCTTTCTCCACCCCCAATTCTGAGTGGAAACTTCCACCAACAAGATGGTATCTCTTGAAGATAGTTGGCTTCTTCAAGGAGATGTGCTCCATACCACCAGCCTTGCTGAGAGAACCACATGAAAGGCAGGAAAGAGATCCGGTACTCTCAGACCGTTACGTGAGCATCTCAGTATCTCCTGAGGTGAACTACATTTGTTTCTCCGATTCTTGTTTTCTTCTTTATCTTCCTTTAAAAATATGATTTGGAGACTTGAGAGAAGCTTTTGTGTTTCTGTGATAACAGATTTTCAGAGACAAAAAGAGGTGGAGGTGGGGTAGGTATCTCTGAGCATTTTTCTTGGCAGTGTGGCTACATGCAAAGTTATCTGGCTTAAACCACAGCCAATAGAAGAGAGGACCACAGGGTGGAGTGTAGGGACTCCTTGGTCTCTCAGTGTACCCTGGGGAGGAAAGGCGGTGGGAATGAGGAAAAGATAAACAAGAGACAGTAAGCGGGGCGAACGGAGGCGACCTCTATACCTGCTGGGTAACAGGACCTAACAACAGTAGGGGCATTTATTTATACATTTGCAAAGTTAGTATCATGAGACACAAGGTTGCCTAGTAACCAATGACTGAACTGTTCAGGCAGGACACTTTTCTCAAGACTGAAGTAGACTGACTGCTTTAGGCATTCTGACTGTCCTGTCCTCATTCATATGACCGATTTCCAGCTTCAGCCACTCCCAGCAGTGAAGAAACGTGCAACGTACTCTTCACAAATATCACAGGAGTTCTCAGCCAGCCTGCGCTAAGAAGTCCTCAGCCAGCTATCTCTAAAAATTTCCAAGGGGAAAAGTCCCAGACACCTGGTTGAAGAAGATTCGTGTGGTATTCCTTCCTGAGCAAAGAGTTTGTGGACCCAAGGACAACTTCTGTCTCACTTTGGAGAATCACCACCCTTAAAGGCCTCATTACAAGGCTGAGAAAAATGAGGGCAAGCTGGAGTTTCTGGTTTGAAAATGAGAACACAGGTGACTTCTTGAGGTCACAGACACAGACTTTCCTCCTGGCACCATTTTGTTACTGTAAAGCATCTGCCAAGTAGGCCATCACACCTTCTCTTTGATTCCTGCCTTGGGACATTCAGAAGGTGACCCTGCAATCTTTCTGAGTCTTTCTTATATTTAGCACTCTGATTATTCTGAACAAAATCTTACATTAGTCTTCTTCCCAATCCATGCATATGGCTTCGTATTTAATTTAATCTAAATTCATCAAGAGTATATGAAATGTCCCATTGTCGTGTATTATATCAAATGGGATGGGGGTACAAATAAAAAACAAAGCACTGGAGCAACTTTGGGGAATTCTAGTCTAAGTAGGACTTTTGTACCTTACAAGATAGAAAAATGTTATATTGAAGAAATCACTACTAGAGTTCCTCTTTGGAAGGGAAGAGTGTTCATTTAGGATTGCTTGTACTGTAATAAGTGCTAGAAGGCTTAAAGTGAGACCATTTCAGGGATTGATGTGTGCATTCCATGGTTCTATATGAGAAAGGTGAAATGCTGCTTACACAGAAACAGGAAGAGAGAGAGCCTGTCAGACGGTGTACTATGCCTCAGTTACAATGGAATCCATACCTAGTGACCCTTAACTCTTCAGTGGAGGACTTTAACCACAGAATCCTTGGTGTGAGGTGCTGTGTTTCTGTTTTGTGTGGAAATCCATGAGGAAACTGAAGTTTGCGCCCGAGAGCACAGAGCAGAGCAAGTGGAGACACAGGAGCAAAGACTGAGTGAACCACAAGATTATCCCCAGAAACTATAGAACTCGCGGCAGCTTGACCCCGCCAAGCCAGAAGAGCAGCATTTTGCCCATGTTTATTTGAGTTCCTAAAGGCACAGTTTCTGGCATTTAGTTTCCATATAGGATTTTTCTATTCGCAGGCTTTAGTTTCACTTCTGCTACCACACATCTTCTCCATCAATGTCCCTGCCCTTATTTCTTGGTTTAAATTTTTAATGTGTCCTGCATTCGTTTCAGGTAAAACACACCTAAAGCTTCGTATGCTCTTGCAACTGTTCCACACAAGCAGGCTTATTCCTCGGTCATCCCTATAAGTTGCCCTTGTACATTAATGAACACCTGGTATTACTCTTGTGCCATTAACTAGAACCCTTGTGCTTTAGTTGTCCCTCACTGTTCATGACTATGGCATAACTCACTCCAGACTCCGAAGTCTCTTGGCCTTCCCAAGAAGTCCATCTTTAGAACTTACCCATGTTTCTACTCCTGGACCAAGCTCTAGTTTTTGAGATTGCCCATGTCTGCTTCCTCATCCATGAAACAGGAGCAATGAAAGGACCTACTGCTATGCAAGTCTGCGTATGTAGAGATGGTGAGGCAGGTGGTGAAATAATTTACCCAGGCAAGAACTAGAGTTTATTGAGGCCAGAGCACACTGTCAAAAGGGACAGCAGGTTACACAGAGTGCAATCTCATAGTCAGCATGAGAAACCGAGGTCTTTATATGGATATGAGGACACAGAAAAAGAGTTCAGGCAGCAAATGTAATTATCTCAAGAGTATCTTTCTCCAGATCTTCTAGTGCTTTGTAGGTCTTCCAGGAGCATTGTATTGTGTCTGAAGTGTTATGTTTAAAGTTGCAATTTGACAAGACCATTTCCTCTGTCTCACAGAAGCCCTTTTTAGCTTTAAATAAGAAGGTCTATATACATGAACTTTCCAAGAAGACAGGTCAGGGTTCATGGAGAGAGATGAATGGGTCTTACATCAAAGATTTGGTTTTGTCATGTGTAGTTCTGGTTAGTTTACTATTTTGTCTCAGTAGGGGCTGGGCAGAGTGGCTTCAACTGAGGAGTTCTGCTGTGGAGTGTTTTAACCTCTCTGTTGCCAGCAAGCAATCAATACATCTGCCTCACAGGATTATTGTAAGAATTAAATACATCAGTACACAAGGGGCACTAACACAAACATCTGGCTTATTGCAAGCATTCGATAACTGCCTATCATTATCTTATTGAACCATACGTCTGATTTCCTGGGGCAAGGTATATTATTCTCTCTTTTCCAAAATGATGCTCCTGGTTCCAAAAAATTTGACAAAGTGGCAACAGGAGAGAAATCAAACAAATATGGCTGTCTGATTTTAAGCCTGGGTGAGCCAGGCTAATTTTAAGCATGACAATGATTGAAAAGAAAAACTATATCGTTTTCTTTCGGTTCAGGGAGTTCAACATAGTTATTTGCATGGAAAGACAATAATAACATCATTGTGTTTATTTTTAAAAAAGAAAAGCCAATTTCTTCCTCCTAGTGTCTCATGAGAATGGGGCAGGTTTTTTTTTTTTTTTAAAAAAGAGAACAGATTTCTTCCTCCTAGAGTCTCATGAGAATTGTGTGGAACAATGGCAAGAGCACATGAAGCTTTATGTGTGTTTCACCTGAAATGAACACAGGACACATTAGAAATTTAAACAAAGAAATAAGGGCAGAGACATTGATGGAGAAGACATGTGGTCATGGAAGTAAAAATAAAGCCTGCAAATAGAAAAGTTTTTCTAAATATTGGAATATGAAAGCCAGGTACAGTGAGTGAAGTTAGGGATCAGAGAACAGGTATGGGACTGTTCAGCGGTCTCAGATCAACCCCCAGACCCCCGGGGATGACGTCTCCCTGGGGAGGGGATGTAGAAACAAAACATAAGACTCAGTCTTCCCGCTGCTGTGTGGGATGTTTTAAAACTCACAGCACTTCTGAGATCACCTGTGATTTTTTTTTTTTTCAGAACGAAGACAATGGGGATTGTATTCTGGGCTACTCTTCGGGGGCCTCGTGGGTGTCATCTTAATTCTCACCTTAATTTTTGAAGTGGCAATACTACTGTGGAGAAGAAGAGGTAGGTGGCTGACAATAAGATTTTTACTAGACTTTCTGTGGTAAGCAGAGGGCTTTTCCTCACAAGCACAGACTTGTTCTTACCACTGTAACTTTCTGTGGGGGTCATCTTTGGAAAGTACTCAATAAGCATATTTTGGAATCTTACTCAATTAAATCTGATGCAACATGTCTTTATCTGCTATATCAAGATGTGGGGATAAGCAGAAAAATGAGCCAAACACATCTCCTGTGGGAGACATTGTGCAGGTAGTTTCTGTTCAGCATTTCAGGAAAGAAATGTACAGGATGCTGAAGGGATCCTGGCAAGAGGCTTAGCTATATTCACTAGGGAGGAGAATTCAGAGAATTCTTGGATCTCCAACACAAAGTCTCCTACAACAGACTGAAAGCAGTAAAGCTCGGTTATTATCCTGTGATATAAGTGCTCAGCATGTGTCCTGACAATTTCCTCCAAATTTTCCTGATTCACTATCATAAGCCAGTGTGCTTCCATTGGCCACACTATAACCAACTCATACAGGAGTCAAAATCTCCTTCCCCAAAACTAGGGCAGATGCTCCGCCTGTCTTTCCTATGGTGAAGGAAGAACTTACTATTCCTATCACCAGGCTGATGGCTGATCTCATTTTCAAGTAGATCAGTGTTACCCACATATTAGAAAAGGCCTTACCTCAGCACTGTGATGTTAGTTTTGCTTACATAAGAAAATGTAGATCACAGCAAGCTCCTTCTGTCTCATTTCCTCCATCTAAGAGTTCACAGAGGAAGAGACGAGGGGAAAGCTGAGTGATTCAGAGAGAAATGCTGTCTCGACCCTAAGGGTATGGGGGTGGGACAACCACATTTGGCTTCTATTATAAGAAAACAATGAGATACCAGAGATGATACAACTGAGTTTAATTCACCCACATTAGCCTGGCTAGCAATGGTGCCAGGATTCTAACCTATACTCTTTCTGCTAAGCACATGGTTGATCTTGAGGCAAGCAGTGCTCTCTACTCCACCACAGTTCCTTACCACCCCCCTCATCACACAAACCCAGCCTCATTTTTCCCCTCACCATTTATTCTTTGTAAGATAACGGCACAAACCTATGTTAGAATCTACACTGAGTTGCTATACCCTTCACAAAACATTGCTTATGAGATCTGTTGGCAACTTCTAATGGTATCATCTGCAGAAGCCAGCCTCCCTCTGAATATCTTCAGATTGACTCTGGTGACTGGCTCTCAAGATGAATACTTACTGGTTAATGACATGGGCTTTGGGCTGGCATGGCAGCACAAGCCTTTGGTCTCAGGTACTTCATAGCATTGTTGTGGGGACTGGAAAGTCAATACACAGAAAGCGAGTCAATACACTGAACACGAGGACTTCCATAGCTGACACATGCATGCATCCATACATGCATATGCACAGACAGACAAATCTGATGGTGTCAGTGAGCTGAGACAGTGATGTCTAAGTCCCATAGCAAGGAGAGGGCTGCACTGGGAGGATCTAGAAATAGTACTTAAGTAAGTTTAAAATACTTAAAGTCATGGTGATAGGACAACTCTGCTTCAGGTAAGAGCTGCAAATGACATTAGTCTACATTGTCAACTGTGGTAAGAAAAGAGACTCATGGCCAAGCATGGCAGTGTACACCTATAATCTTAGCACTTGGGAGGCTGAGGCAGGAGGATCAAGTGAATTCAAGGCCCTTGGGCTACATAGTGAGTTCAAGACTACCTTTGACTACATAGCAAGACCCTGTCTAAAAAGTGAGATAGAGAGAGAGAGAGGGTTATGGAGTTGACTTGATTAGCCCAGTGTCATATAGGTAATGACAGAATAAAGATGTCCTTATTCTAAGGCCATGACCTTTCATTAGACCCTAAGACCTTTTCACAATTTTAATTTTTGCAGTGAGAATGAGTTACTCTTATAATTTAAAAAAGCAAACATTAAAATTGCCTAAAACTTGGAATGTTTTTGCAATTTATTACTTAACAGAGGCCCAAGGCCCTGAGCAAAATTTCCAGTTGGAGAGCAATAGAATGACACTGCAGTCTTATTTTCCACATAGCCCCAGGTGGATCATCCCCCCCATACCATCATCCGCACCCCATATGCATTTGCACCACGTCCTCCAGAAATAGGGCAGCTAGGAAGCTGTGAGTGAAGTGGCACGCTACCAGCTGGAGAATGCAAGGGAGATATAAATAGTCAGTCCTGCTCTCAAAAAACCTAGAATCTGGGGTCCTATTAGGGGACTGGATATGCACATAAAACAATAGAGATTAAAATAATTGAGCATATCAGTGAGACTAACACCCGACATATACTATGTCCTAGGCACTGTTACTTACACATTGTGAACAATAACTCAGCTAACTAGTACAATATCCCTGTGAATCAGGTATTTCAAATTCTATTTCACAGGTAAGGAAACAAAAGTCAAATAACTAACTCAGTGTTGGAGGAAGGTGGTTATGCAGTGGGGAATAAGACCAAACAGACCCGCACAGAGGGAGATAACCACTATGGTTTCTTTTCCCTAGGTAAAGCAAAACACTTTCAGCCAGCAATGGAAGAAAAAAGCCTTACTATCTATGCCCAAGTCCAGAAACCAGGTGTAAGTTCTCTATTTTGTTGGGGAAAGACCTGTTTTGTCTTCCGTAAGATTCCTGACCTGTTCGCCTTTCACATCTGACATTCATGGTTCCGCAGGGGCTCTAGAGCAGATAAGATTAGGGAATCAGAAGCCAAGAACGAGAGTGTTACTAAAGGTCACTAAGCCAGCACCATATTATTTGACATAACAAGAAATATTTAGTAATTTTCTGGTCATCTGCTTGTTCATGGGGAAAGTATGAGGAAGCTGTAAACCCATGACATATGACTCTTTCCACCTCTGGCATTCTAGGATTATACTGTTCCACATTACAAAACTCTCCCCGAGGAGAAGAAGAAGGTGCAGGTTTAAGTAGGAGAGGAAGGCTTGGAAAAACCATTGTGTGTTCTGTAGGCCCAACCACAGGTTAGGTGTCTGCAAAGTGCGAAATTGACAAGAAAGAAGGTCCTTGAGAATTCTGGTTAGAGTGTGGTTGAGGTGGAAGGTGATCCGTAGCCAGGAGATGGAAGAAAGGGAAGCTGCGGTAGAGTGACCACTGGACTACAGAGAATGATGGAAAAACTGCAGACACGCTGGAGTTGAGGAGCAGGCGGAAATAAGGGAGAAGGAGCTAAAAGGATTGTGGCTAGATATGGAGATGTAGTTTTTCCAGGCCAAAAGTCAATTCTAGGTAGCCATAATCTGGCCATTTGGAGTAGGAGGGGCAGATTCTGGGTTAAAGAATATGAAAAGAAAGATAGATTTGATTAGTATTTTGGACAATTTCATCAGATGCCAATACATTCACTTCTGAAGATTAGGAAATAAAGTACTGGGCAAAGATCTTATTTCTGTTCTTTCCTGTGCTCTGGAGGGTTTATTGTACAACTTTGGCCCCCTGTTCGAATAAACTTCCATTTAAATGAAAAGAAACCCCCGTCCCCGCTTGCCTTACACACTTAGATGAGGCTGCCCTTTACCAGAGTGTCTTCCCTGGCTCGCTGCTACCATTAGCACTCCTCTTCTTCGCTACTATATGGAAAAAAAAAAAGAAAAAAAAAGCATGCAACACATCAGCATCCGCTCAGTGAATCAGCTGTAGGTGCCCCGCGTGGTAAAGCAAGTCTTCCCACCTTGTTTTTCTTCACAAGTTTTTGGCTATTCTTGTCCTTTTAAATTTTCCATGTGTATTTAAAAATCAGCTTCCCAAGAGCTAAACCAAGAAAAATGTATCCCGTTGCACGGAGTCTGCCAGTCTATTTACAAAGAAATGACATCTTTCAGTACTGAGTCACTACTGAGTCTTCTGATGTCACAGACCCATCACCCAGATCAAGGAATGGAACATTGCCAGCAACTCCAGGAGACCCCCCCCCACTCTCCACAATCACTATTCCCTTCATCCTCCCAAAGGATAACAAATTTTCCTGATTTCTAGAAATACAGTTTAGTTTTATTTTATTGTATAAAAGTGACTGGTGTCTTTTTTCAATTTCACAAGATTCATGCATGTCTTTAGTATAGATAGGAATGCATTTATTTTTGTTGCTTCATAGAATATCAGTATGTAGATATACTAGAGGGTTTTTTTCTTTTTACCCCCATTAACTATAAGTGGGCATTTGGATTATTTTCAATTTGAGGCCATCATGCACTTACAGCTATAAACATTCATATGCATGCCTTCTGACGGATTCGCACACATTTTTGGGGGCTTATACTTAGCAGGAGAATTGCTGGATGACCGAGAATGCGTATACTCCAATTGAATGCATAAGATCAAACTGTTCTCCAAAGTGGGTGTACCAATTTCCATTTCTGTAAATGAAGTTCAATTGCTACCCATACGAGCCAAAACTTGGTATTACCAGTCTTTTTAATTTTAGCCATACTGCTGGTTTTATCTTATTATGGTTTTATTTTGCCTTTCTCAAATCACTAAAGAAGCTAAGCAACTTTTATATATTTATTGACCATATTAAAATCCTCTTTCTTAAAGGGCCTATTAAATCTCTTGCCAGTTTACCTTTGACTTTAGGCTTTTTAAAAAATGGATCAGTGTAAGCTTTTTATGTATTTTGGATATGAGCCCATTGAATATCTGCACAGAGGATGACAGATGAGTTCATATTTTGGATATGGTGTGTTGCATCTGTAGCATCTGTGGCGTGACTGCAAGTTTTGAAGCAGATATCTATAGATAAAATTTTTTAATTGTTCTGTAAGACAACTTAATGATCTTTTCTTTTATAGGTAGCACTTTTTGTGCTCCATCTGAGGAATGTTTCTCTTTTCCCAGAGTATGAAAATATTCTCTTATTACCTTCTAAAAGCTTTACGACATATCTTTCACATTTATATGTATTACCCAAAAATAGTTTCAGGAGTTTGGTTTAGAGGGGTAAAGTTTTTTTTTTTTCCTATGTGGAGAATCTACAGACCATTTACTGAAGAGTTTGTTTTTATGCCACTGCAGCAGCATCTTTATCAGAACTCAAGGCCCACATATGTGTATTCTGCTTTGGTAGTCTTTATTCTGCTCCATAGACCTTTGCTTCTACATGCGCCACTGTCATAGTGTCTTGCTTATAAATTTACTATAAATTATGATGACTTATAAAATCAGTTTTCCCATTTATTCTTTTTCTTCAAGAGCTTTTGACTATCAAGTCCTTTGCATTTTCATATATATATATATATATATCAAAATCAGCTTATGGAACCTCCCTTGTCAAATACTGTTAGAATTTTAATTAGTACTATATAGATACATTCAAGGGCAATATACATCTTTATTGTATTGAGTCTTTAAATTCCAAAAGTTGATATTTTCTTTCCTTTCTTTAAATCATCTTTGATTTCTCTAAATGATGCTTCCTGAGTGAAAGGATTTTACCTCTTTTATAATTTATTATTTGACATTTGATATTTTGGAATACTATCATCAACGTTACCTTTTTCAAACTTTTTAGTTTCTCGTTCTTTATTATTGACATATAAAAATACAATTAATTTTTGTATATTTGACTTGTATCTGCAACATTGCTAAACATATTTGTAAGTTTATTCATTTAGCTACAGATGACTGGGATTTTCTCTGTACACAATGTTATCATCTATAAAAACCAATGGTTTCATTTCTTCATTTGTAAATCACAGAATTCTTGTTTTCTCTTGCCCTAATTTTACTGGCCAACATGTCCCACATAATGGTAAATGGAAGTGGTAACAGTGACATCCTTGTAAATATCCAAACCTGAAAGGAAAGGTCTCCGTTTCTCACTATCAAGTATGATTTTTGTGGAAGATTTTTTGTAATTACCTTTTTTTCAATCACATTGGGAATATTGTTGGAGGCTGGGTGTACTTCAGTGGTAGAGCTCCCCCTGGGTTCAATTCCAGCACAGAAAAAAAAAAAGTATTTCTATTACTGGATTAGATTTTATCTTGAACTGATGTTGAATTCTATCAACACTGAGTTCTGCAGCTGTTGAGATAGCCTTATGATTGTTGTTTCTCACTTATCTGCTGTTCTACTGAGCTACACTGATTTGTAAAAGTCAAGCCCACTTTGCACTCCTGAAATAGAACTTTAGGCTGGTCCTTGAAATACATTGCTGGAGCTTACTTCCTAATTCTGTTAGTTTTTTCTATTTACTTTTCCAAGTGGAATTGACTTACAGTTCTCCTTTCTTATAATGCCTTTGTGTAGTTTTTACTACGTTAATCTCACAAAGTTAAAATGTGTGTTAGCTCCCCAAGGCTGCCATAACAAATTATTATAAGCACAGTGGCTTGTAACAACAGAATTTATCCTCTAACAGTTCTGGAGGCCAGAAGTCCAAATCAAGGTGACAAGTTGCAGGAGACACCTTTTAGACACACTCTTAGAGTTCTTTTCATCTTTTGTCATCTGGTAGCTCCGGGCAATGTATGGTATCTTTTTGCTCTGCGGCTGTGGTACTGTGATCTCCACGTCTATCTTCATGAGATTTTCCTCCTCCCTGTCTCCGGGTCTCCTCCTTTTCCATCTCTTAGATGGACATTCATCATTGCACTTGGGATGCACCCTAATCTAGGGTGACTTCATTCTGAAGTTCTTACTTTCATTACATCCCCCAAACCTTTTCTTCCAAAAAAAGGTCATGTGCTGAGACTCTAGGTAGACATATCTTTTGGGAGCCACAACTCAAACCACTATGTGGTACTTTTTTCTTTTTGTGATTTTCTAGCAATATTTGCATAAGATTGATTTATTGTTCTTAACTATTTGGCAGAATTAATGAATTTCTCTGAGATGAGGATTCTTTGGTGGAGGATTTATTATTATTATTATTACTGTATTATTTTATTATTATTGCTATATTATTATTACTGTACTTTTATTATTCCAGTTTCTCCTCCATTATATTAGTAATTATGTCTTACTGTTTTGCGAGTTGCTACCCTCAAAATGACAAAATGCATTCCTGACTCTTTGGCATTTATTACTGAGACTATTTATATGGCACTATAAATTTTAACTCCACTACAATGTACCTCCTGATTTATGGGTTATTTTTATCACTACTTTGATTTCATATATATTTTAAACATATAAGACTTAATTAGTACTGTTTTAGATATCAATATGTCCATAGACTTAGCCATATCCTTAAATTTTCCTTTGCTTATATTTACACAGCCTATGTTACATCATTATAAAAACTGAATAATATAATTATATAATAATATAAAATAGTATATAAAATAATATAAATATTATATAAAATGATATAAATAATTATTCGGAAAAAAGGAAGCCTTATAACAGGATCCCAAGGTAATTCATATACACAGAAACTGTGTGAGAAGCCCTGGGGTATCCCAGGCCCAAGCATTTCCAGGAATGAGGAACACACTGTCTCCCAATTCATCTCACACATGAGCATATTTTACTGTTAGAAAGAGCCTCACTCTGTTGAAACCAAATACTTCCCCCAATTATAACCCTGACTCACACCAGAAAGGCTCTCCTGACAGTTTTCTCTTCTATATAGAAATCCATCAAATATATGAAAAGAAAGAACATGTCCAATAAATTTTTCCAGTTCTTTAATATTTTATTTGACGAGAAGATGCACTCCCGTTAAACACATGTGCTGTGGTTTCACATATCTGGAGAAAACAGCAGCAGTACTAAGCCAGACCACTGTCCCCAAGGTGTGTTGGGTGAGGATGTCCTTATAAGTCATACCATTCTTGTCTCACAGGGATAGTATCTCAATTTACCCCTCCACTAGCTTGTCTTGATATTATATAGACTTCAATTCACCCACAGCAGTATCAACAAGTACCAACTGAAAGCATTTTGTGTGCCCAGCACTCTTTTGTGGGAGAATATAAAGAAACAGACTATTTCTTTTTCTTTTCTTCTGCCCCACCTCAGTACTGAGTATTGAGCCTAGGGAGTGCTAAGCTACATCCCCAGACTTTTTAAAGTTTATTTATTTATATTTATTTTGAAACAGGATGTCACTAAGTTGCCTAGGCTAACCATTAGCTTGCGTTCTGCCTGTCTCAGCCTCCCAAATAGCTGGAATTGTGCCCAACTGCATAGGCTACTTAAGGAACTTACATCTGTTTGGGGAAATAACACATAGATATATGAATATTTTAAATGTAGCATTTAGCTGCCGTGATGTGTGAATTAGACTTTAAATATCTGAGAAATTTAGGTGAAGGGTATAAAATGAGATAACCACAGAAGACTAGTCATAGAAAGAATATACACTTTAAGTTAAAAGCCCCTGGTGGCACTCTTGGCTTTGACACTTCATGCACAAGTACACTGGGAAAGTACTTAAACTTTTTGAGCTTGAGGTTCTTCATTGTCAGATGTAAGTAATGATGATGTTTAACCAATAGAGTGGTTGTGAGGTCAATGGGAGGACATGTGTCGGACTGAGGGACAGCAGGGACAGTAGCATGGGATTGAACAAATGCTGATGTGCCAGGTGGCATGAAGGAGCCAGACTAAGTTCTCCTAAGACCTCGGCCCTTTCCATGGCCCCTGTAAGAGCCACACCAGTTCACTGAAAGGCAGATCTCTAAAACACCGGCAAGTGTTAACAATGAATGCAGCTGTCTTCAGAGGTGGTGAGTTCAGCGATGTCACTTGTGGAGTCCAGGCAAAGTCTGGAGAACGGAGTTCTGGGGCAGTTAGGAGAGAATTCCCACTGGGGAAGGAGGTTGGACCAAATAACTCCGAGGAGCTCTTAAACTTGAACATCTTGAATCTGCGTTTCTTCACGGGGAGAACTGTGAGAGAACGAGCTGTCTGCTCAGCTAATCTGCTTTCTTTGCTTCTCTTGCAGCCTCTTCAGAAGAAACCTGACCCCCAGCCAGCTCAGGACCCCTGTACCACCATTTATGTGGCTGCCACAGAGCCTGCTCCAGAGCCTGCCCTGGTGAGGCATCTGTCCCCCTCACTGTGGAGAGGAAACAGCTTAAAGAGGGAGTAGGTGGAGGAGGAGAGGACAAGGGAGATTTTTTTCTGTTTGGTAGAGATGAAATAAAACCAGTTGTTGAGTTCCGGATTGGGAAGTTCACCCCCAGCACACAGGCAGCAAGGGGCAGCTGTGGCCTTGCTTCTAGGGCTTCCTTGGAGCCCCACACCCTGCTCACACGGAATGAGCTGTGCCTACTCCCTACCAGCTGGTGTTTCCCTGGTTGTCCAAAGACTATGCTAGAATCAGCTGGCACTGATTAAAAAGATTTTAAAAGATTACAAAGTCCTGGCCTCCCACCCAGGACTCTGTTCAATCAAAACAGAAGCCAGGTGATTCTGGTGTACACTTAAGTGAGGGGACTGCAGTTTGCATGGAGGAGTTCTCAACTCCACCTGCAAAACAGAATTCCCAGAGAGCTTTGTAAAGACGCTCATGCCCTGGGTTGACATATCCCACTGTAGTCCATTCCTACATGCCATTATTAGGTGTTCATAAAAATTAATTTAAAACACTGCTCTGTAATCATAAAAGATGCTCGTGTCTAGACATTTATAGCCACGTTCAGTCAGAGTACATAGAGGAGCTGGGCAGAGGTGGTGAGCTAGACAGGAGCACAACCTGCCCCCAGAGAGTGAGGTTTGCCTCTTCCAGCCCACTGCGAGGTCAGCAGAGGCTGTGTTTACTTCGGGCAGGATTCTTTCCTTCACTAAATGAACCGAAACAAATTCTGGGCTTAAGTTTTGCCTCCAGTTGGACTCTGTTCAACATGGAGTTCTAGGGGACAGCCAGGATTACAAAGAAAAAGGGCTACAAGAATGCCTGTATTTGTCCTTCTTCAAAGTTCCTCCTGCAGATATACCCAGATATGCCTGAGCCAGTGCTCTGTTTCAAATAGATGCCCCCTCCTTTTCCAGGGGTGCTCCACCAATGAGCTACCTGCCCCCGCTTTTCTGAGACAAGATAAGTTGCCTAGGCAGAACTCAAACTTGCAATCCTCCTGTCTCAGCCTTCTTCAGTGCTAGCATTATGGGCATGCACCACCATGCTGGGCTTAGACATTCATCTTGACATCTATTCTTAGTACATTATCCTATCCAAGATGGAAATGAAAATATAAATCTGACTTGAAAAATTTTTTAAAAACATAGATTTTTAAATGAAGTTCCCTTGAGGACGGAAAACTGTATGTTATATTTATATTTTATAGCAAAACCTCCTAAATTGCCTATTCCCTTCCCCTTCTCTGAGTCTTCTCAGGCTATGGGAGGTTGAGGTCTGTCATTCTCTTCTCCCTTCCGTCCCTCTCTCCTGCTGGCCCTACTTCTCTCTTCTTTCCTTGGGTGTTGCTAGCCCTTTCTGAAGCTCACAAATTTAATTCTTGGTTTCTCACCTGTAAATAGTTTTCCTTACAAGAGAAAGGAAAGGAAAGGAAGGGAAGAGATGGGAAGGGGAGAGGAGGGGAGGGCAGGAGAGGGCAAGGGAGAGGAGGGGAGGGGGAGAGATAGAGAGGTAGCATACTGAGTGCTGGTCTTCAGAGCACTGCACTTGTGTCTCTGGGTTTCTGGAATCCAAGCTAATGCTGAAAGAGACCCGCAGCTCTGTTTGAGGGCAAGGAGCAGCCTGGGCCCCTGATCACTGCCTCTAGCAATGCCGTATCTGTGACAGACCCTCAACAAGTTGTCATGCTGCATGATCACAGAGCTCTCCTTTTTCTAAGCAGTGCCAATTCTATTCGCAGCCTGTAGAGCTGGTGCCCCATCTTCTTGCTCATGACTTCTGCTTTGTCCACAGGAATCAAATCCCATCACAGTCTATGCCAGTGTAACACTTCCAGAGAGCTGACAGCCAAACCCAGCGAAGGGACCTTCTGAATGAAGATGCAAAAAACGAACTGAACACCAAACGTGGCCACAGTCCCCAGGTCTTCTGTGACAGACACTCCGCACATCTGAACCCTTTCTTGGATCAGCTCTCTGGTGAAGGGAAATGGATGTGGCAGGGATGGTCCCCAACTGTTTAGCCGGCTCTGAAGCTGGCATAAGCACAGAACAGAGAGCTCCTCGATACAGCTCTTCCTCTTTGTGGTGTAGCAGACGAAATGGAGGATGCAAGACCTAGTATGGACAACAAAAGTCAAAGACGGGAACCAGAACATCTAACATCTCCCACAGATAGCTGACCACCAGCTGCAACTTCTGGAAAAGTTTACAGTTTGGCTGTCTATACTTTCTGAGAGCTGACCCTTATCACCTGCAGACCTGACTGAGGCTTTGTGCCTCTGTTTCTCTCTCTGTCTTTGAATGAAGAGTGAATGAAGGATGAAGTCTCTATTTTATGTAAAACACTCAGGGATAATTCTAGAAAAGAATGAATATTTTATTTGCAGGAAGTAAGTAAAAAATGGTAAATTTAAAGAATGATTTTTTAAGGTCTCTGCGTTTTGCACAATAGAATGGAAACAATCAAAGATTCTTAAAAGGTACAGTTCTATAGAAATAGCATTCAGTTTTAAAGAAAAGTAACCAGTGTTGAGTTATGCTGTTACACAGTAACTTGGGATTCTCAGAGGTACTTGTCCCTGGGGAGGTTTCTCACTTCCCAAGATGACTTTTAAATCTTAGTTCTCTGTTTACCCTGAGTGGCGTCCTAGAGGCAGACATTCTGCGCCCTGGTTCTGAGCCCATTGTACACCTCAGGCCTTGTGTGGAAGTCGGTGTCTGCCAGGTACCTCCTACTCCCCAAATACCTCTCCTTATATTAAATTTATCTTCAAGCAGATAATTAAATTATTTTGATCCAACAGTTTCAAATGATTGTATGCTTCAGTTACTTAGATTACAGGCTACAGACAGAACCTTTCTAATATAGCCCCATTTTCTTCCTATGTTCTGCTTTAAGATAGGTCATCTTTCAATTTTTAGCTCTTCTGTTTCTTATTGATTCTTGTCTAACTTTGGTAAATACTTTAAGAAATGAGTAACTACCATATCATTGTATAACAAGGAGCCCCAGAGCCCCAGCTCAGACTTCTGAGGCCCTACAGCCTTATCTCTTACCTCTACTATTGGATCAATTCATAGTTTAGGTGTTGTTGCTCCAAGAATCTCATATTCTGGTAACAAATTCTGAAATAGTTCTTAGTTGCAATCAGTGGAAACAGACATTGGATTTTTTCCTAATGTAGAAAAGGAACCTATTGAAAAGATACCAGCTGGCTGAAATCAGTGCTAGGAGATTCTGCATAACTATGGTGTGCAAGTGAGCAGGAAAAGGCGAGAGTGCAATGCTGGTGGGACCACAACAAAAATTGCAAAATCAGCCCACAGATGAGGACCGTGGGCCCCACAGGCTCAGGCCATCCACAGCACTAGACTGGGCTGTACCGCTGCTGGACTCAGAAACTCTGCCACTGCTGCTGTGCCACCACCCGTGTCCTGCTTCCTAGGAAGGCCCCAAAGTGGGTATGTGGCATTTTTGCTCTAATATTGGCTGGTGGGCTCTGCCTTTTATGAAGTAAGGAATTAGAAGAAGCAATGCTCAGATGCTGGACAGGCAAAAACTAATTAAAAATAAGAATAATATCACACTATATCATCCTTGGATAACCTTAGGCTCATCGTGTAAATTACTATATATACATATATTTTTTTCTGATACTGGGAACTGCACCAAAGGCCCTTGCCCTGAACTACATCCCCAGCCTTTTAAAATTTTAAGGCAGAGTCTTGCTAAGTTGCCCAGGGTGGCCTCAAACTCTTGATCCTCCTGCCTCAGCTTTCTAGAGAACTGAAATTAAAGTTATGAGCTAGCGTGCCCGGCAGCTGTCTATTTTGTTCTAGAGGCCCAATCTCCAACACTTGGGTTTTTCCTATGGCTAACTTCTGCCTGATGGACAGGCAGAAAGAAAGGAGAAGGAGAGGCTGTCCTTCCATATTTCCTGACTCCCTAGGTTCCAGGCCTGACCGGAGAGAGAGGCTGTTTTAGAGGGAGTCCTTTAGGCCACTCATCCTACAGTACTTGACTTTACACGCTGCCAGCCCAGGGCCCTGAGTTGTTGGAGAAGGAGAGAGCCCCTCCCGGAACTGCGCTTGCCACTGGCATCTCCCACATGGCATCATGGGGAGCCAGAGCTAGTCTTCCGCCTCAGGCTGAAAGAGCAACGCTGAGAGCTGGGGTCAGGTTTCCGCCTGTGTCTCCTGTAATGTTTTCTTTTGACCAAGCGTATCAGCACTAGGGAGAAGTCAGAAGGAACAAACCCATCTCAGTTAGAAGGAACTGGTGTTGCAAAATACACAGCTGGATGGAGGCCCAGATGGCACCTGACAGTTGTAGGACACACGTGTTGGCAGGGAACACACTAGGTTGGCACAGTGGCAGAGAAGTCGCTGACAGCTTAGTCTCCTCCTGAAATTCATGTTTCTACTCTAGAAATGAGGCCGGGGTGTAGCTCAGCAGCATGGTGTCTGCCTGGCCAGTGCAAGGTCCTGAGTTCGATTCCTGATCTCCCCTCTCCAAAAGAAAGAAAAGAATAAATGTAACCAGCCTACCAAGGAAATTGCCCTTTTGTGTTTCCTAGAGGATTTATAGCATGATATATGCCATGGATGGGCATGTTTCATGGCCAGGGTCTCCACAGCCTCAGCTCTGAGCGCTGAAGATGACCCCATGGATTAGATGAGCTGTAAGGTTGTCCTTCCTTTGCCTGGAGGACAGGGTGGGTAGGTGCATGGAGGGCAAGGTCTAGTTCAGTGCGCCCTTCACTGAAACTCAGGAACCACTCCCTTCACGGAGCAGAGAACTGTGTTTATTTGATTTTTGTCAAATGGAGTAATCCCCTGCCCTGAACTTCCCCAAATTCCCCATGTGGAGAAATCTAGAACTGAGTTTCTCAACTGTGACGCTACTGACATTTGGGGCTGGATAATTTTTTGTCATGATGGGCTGTTCTCTGCATTGGGGGATGGTAAGCAACATCCTTGACCTCTACTCACTAGAGGTCACAGCCCCAGTCCTTGATCATGACAACCAAAGTGTCTCCATGGACTGAGGGTGTAGCTCAGTGGCAGGGCACTTGCCTGACATGTGTAGGAACATATTTTCGAGCTCTAAGATAGAAAATAAGAATGTCTCCAAATATTGCCAAATGTTCCCTGGTGGACAAATATTCCCGTTATAAGCCACTGCCCAGAGGTATGCCAGTGCTCTAGTCAGCTTTGAACAGAAAATATAGCTCTATGTACCAAAAAATAAGTCTATCAAAAGTCATGTTTTGAAAGTGATCATATGGCCCCTTCCAAATGGCCTAAGGCTGCCACTATTCTCAAGGTTTCTTAAATACTGTCATTATCTGAATAGCTTTTTAAAAAGAAATCGGTGCCCAAAATGAGTTCCCCACAACAGCCACAAGAGGGTGGTGTGGCAATACAGTCCACTTTTTCCCTGCATCCCCATCAAAGGATGGGTCCCTCGCAAAGGATGTGAACTTACTCTGGGCCCGCTGAAGCCAAGACTAGACTCTCCTCAGCTCACAACACTTACAGAGTGGAGAGAGAGTGGCCTCTCTGCTCAGTGATAGGCTGCCGGGTGTGGCTTGATGGCAAGGTCTGGTCACCAGTCACTCTTTCATAGAAGACTCCTAGCTCTGCTCAGAGCTTCACTCATTCACCAGATAGTTATCAAATGCCTACTAAGTGGTAGAGCTTGTCACCCAGTAAGCCACAAAGAACACAGATAGTTAAAATACAGTCATGAGTGGCTTAACCATAAGGATACGTTCTGAGAAATGCCTCATTGAGCAACTCACATAGTGCAACCATCATATTAGGTACTTAGCCACCTCTAATAGTGCACACATAGGCTATTGGTAGAGAGGTGATAGACATAGACCAGAGGCGACTAGCCTGTTGTTTCTAGGGCTGTGCTGAATAAAACAATAGGAGATTGATTCAGGCACAAGAGAAAATGATGTAATCAAGAGACACAGTAAACAACGATTACGAGGCTGCTGCCAGCAATACACAGTGACTGATCTACAGTAAGTTTTTTTTAATAAGTAGAAGGCATACACTCTAAAATAATGATAATTCCCAGTGTTGTGGCATATGCCTGTAATCCTGACACCCTGGGAGGATGAGGCAGGAAAATCACACAAGTTTGAGCCCAGCCTGGGCGACTTAATAATCTAGCTAGACTATGTCTTGAAATTTAAAAAATAAAATAAAATAAGGGGCTGGGAATGAAATTAGTCCAAAGGTTCTGAGTTTAATCCCTAGTACCATATATACACCCCCAAAAATAAATAATTTAATTAATAAATAAATAAAAAGAAAGAAAGAGACAAAAAGTATAGCATAATAAGTACATAGCTAGCAACATAGTCATTGATTATCAACTATCACATACTGTACATAATTGTATACACTTTTATACAGTTAGCAGCACCGTAGGTTTGTTTATACCAGCATTTCTACAAACACATGGGTAATGTGTTAGGCTACTAAATGTGTTTGTCAAAACCGCACTAGGTGATAGGAATTTTTCAGCTTCTGTGTAATACTGCAGCCCATGTATGTAATCCACAGTTGCCCCAAATTTCATCATGCTGCCAAAGACACATGGATCAGAATAAAAATGGAGAGGCCAGGCATGGTGGAGTAGGGCTGTGACCCCACACATGGGAGGCTGAGGCAGGAGGATCCCTGCAGGTTCAAGGCCAGCCTGAGCTACATAATGAGACCTTGTTTCAAAAACCCAAACAAGAAGGAGGAAGAGAGGAGAGAAAAGAAGAAACAGTCAAGATCTGAGCGTTATTTTCATTGTAGTAACATTTTGAAGGTACAATGCTACACCACCAAAGAAAAGACCGAGGATTCCAAAACACAGCCACAGGTGCAAATAAAATTGTTTGGTACCATGCCATATAAGGAGGACAAGTAGTCACCCATATCAGAAGGTGCCAAAGGTGAAGAGACAGTGGGAGGAGCCACTGGATTAGATAAAAGATTGTACAGGCCAGGGATTGTGTGAGACACCTTCAAAGATGAAGACATGATGGGATTGTAAAATTCAGTAAAGATTATTAAGTTAATGAAGGATGGTGCTTTTCCAAATCTCTTGCCATTTTTTTTTAGCTCCCAAAGATCTTTAAGGGGCATAAATATTTCTGCTCACAGGACTGCACAGTTAGGCTCAGAAGAGAGATGCAAGGCATGCCCTGCCTGGACCTTCTCTACCAAGTCCCTGACCCTGTTGCCCATGCTTTGCTGCCTCTAGTAGTGAGGACACACTCCTCTAGCCCATTAAAGTGCGTTTCTGGTTCGTTAAAAGTTCCCCAAGTAGAGCAAAGATCCATCTCCCAATCACAGCCCTCCTCCACTCACCCCTTGAGTTAGTAAAAACAAGTAGACTCCAACTCACAGTCAGTTTCTCCTACAGAACACACGCAACACAGATCACTTCTGTGACTTCAAACTGTGTGTGGATTCTTCCCTGCAAGAAAGCAAGCAATTCTGCAATGGACACTAGCCAGGCATTCTCTGACTCATTTCAATTCTGACATGGCATCAGATCCCACAGCTGAGGGCTCAGTCCCTAAGACTGACCCCCAGCATCCAACACACACACTTTAGATGCCAATCCAAAGCCACAGGTTGTTCTACCTGTGCTTCCAACCAACTGGTTACAAACCCGAATTCCTACAACCCCTCCCTTGGGTTTGATTATTTTGCTTGAGCAGCTCACAGAACTCAGGGAAACACATTTACCATAAGCACAGTTTATTGTACAAGAACACAGATGAAGAGATAGGTAGTTTGAGGTGTCGGGGAAGAGTTGCAGAGCTTCCGTGCTTTCTCTGGGTACCTGACCTTCCAGGAACCTCCACATGTTCAGCTGCACTTGCTCTGTGAACTGTGACTCTTGGGTACTTACTGCACAGGACACTGGTAGCTTGTCAATCTGCAAAAATATGATTGGACAAAAGGAATAGGATCTGGTGCTGATATACTGAAGGGGGGAACCAGCAAGGCTTGTTTATTCAGATTCTTCTTGGCCTCTCTGTGCAGTGCTCCTTCCTCATGGGTACAGAGCAGGGCCCCACTGAAATGGCCATCCTATGACCCACCACCAGTTAAGGTAGGTGAACAAATTTCTTTACGGCCACCTTCAAGGTACATGAAGATTAGAGTGTATTTTCAGTTTTTATGACCCACTTTAGGAAATATATATGCTAGTTTCTATGTCCTGCCTTGGAAGGAAAAAGGAGCAGGTGAAAAGAAGGCAGAAGACTTTGTCTCTGAGGCCTGATTCTGAAGGCTACAGCATGCCAATATTATTCTGGTCACCTAGGAAATACCCAGGACAGTGGGAGTAATGAGCCAGAACCCAGGGATGGAAATACAGTATATACAGTCTTCTAAAAAAAAATGTACACACACAATTCAGGAAAAGGAAAACTTGTATAAATATTTTAATACTAAATTTATTGAGACATCATGAGATTAATACAAGTTACCTTTGGCTCCCCAGTTACAAGAGGTGCTCAGAGCGGTGGTCATCAGCTTCCAGACCTTTACTGGTGTGGTGAACTGCTGCCTGGGTAGCCTTGGTCCAGTGAATTTGATGCACATGCATTTTCAATTTCTTCTTTAAGGTCACATTGTAGTGGGTTTTCTGTGATATACAACATCCTCTAGGGTCCTCCATACAAAGGTAACTCCATCTGTTGAAAAAACACCGTACTATTTTTCTTTTCCTGAAGTGTGTATGCATTGTTTTTGGAGTATTCCATACTTACTACAATCTCTTGCCTGAACTTTAGTGTTCTTTGCTTTTCAGCTGAGTCAAATGAAATCTAATCCTTTCTCTCATCTTAAAAATTCTCTGAACATTTAAAGACATTGGTTCCATCTTTCCACAAACATTCTTTTTACCCCCAGTTTATCATAAACAGATTTCTCCTTTGTCTTTATCGTATTTTCCCAGATATGTATGTGTGAAACTGATTGAGGGGGAGTCAGCAGATGCTTCAGAGAAAGGACAAGAGACCGTCTAGGGAAGACGTGAAAGTCCGTTTTATTCAGTGTGCTTCTCCCCCTCTGCATAGCATCCACTGAAGACCTGTCTGGGGTCCCTCGATTAGCTGCTCTAACAGCACAGCAGCTCTTCACCGCCAACCTTGGGGAAAAAGAATCATGAGTTCGTTAGTCTTGGAAAGAAGAACTCAGCCTAAATGCAGTTGAAGTCAGCTGGGAAAAAGGGAGTAATCAAGCCTCACCCTCCCCAGTAGCTAGGGTTGCAAGCAAGTACCACCATGCCCGGGTCTTTTATACTATTTTCTTCAAAATATTAATCATAGTTACTTAAAAATCCTTGTATTCTAATATTTGTAGATCTGATTCTTATGTCTCTTTCTATGCCTTTCTTCCTTTTTTCTTTTCTTTTCTTTTTTTCCTCATACCAGGAATTGAACCTAGGGCCTCGTGTATGCCTAGTAAGTGCTCTCTCTTTATTAACCCAGCCCTCCTTTTTCACTCTCGATTTTCAGGTTGTCTGCATGATAATCCTCAATTTAATGCTGTGCATTGTGTACATAAGAACTAAAGAGGCTTCAAATTATGTTATTGTCTACCAGGCAGGGTTCATCCTTGTCCTCTGTTAGATAGAAAGGATAAGAGGCTGATCGCTTCTGTGTGATTAGGGATTTGGTGTGGTTGGCTGAGTTCCAGTTAGATAAGATATAATCCACTTCTGCCTTGCGGGGTTCCTAGGGTGTGGCCAGCCTGGGTCTTTGATTAAGATATTGTCCAATGTCTAACTCCTCAGATGTGAAAGACAATGGCAGGTCTAGCTCCCTCTTTCAGAATTTCCCAGCCCTGTTCTTCAGCTTTGTATCCCACACAGCAGTGATGGTGAACCTACGGTACGGATGCCACAGCCAGCTGTTTGTTATCATTGAAAGCTCTAAAAAGTTCGCCATCTCAGCTACACAGCTTCAGTCTGGCAAATGAATTAAGGGAGAAACTGTCATTACATGAGGCTCAAGGAAATCACCCTAAATTCCTCTTTAGGGGACCTCAAGTTGGCCCAGAGAAGTTTTTGATGTATTATTGCAAAAAAGTATTTCAGAATGTGTCAGTGAGAGGTCCGGGCTGATTTATTTGGCAGAATTAGAAGTAAGAGAGAATGGGAGAGGGACTTCAGCTTGAGGAGCTGGAGGAGGCACAGCTTGGACGGAGCAGATCAGGCTGGGCCCTGAACAAAGGAACTAGGTCAGCCCTTATGCTTCTGCTAAGGTGAGCTAGCATCCGGTCATTATCTCAGTTCTGGCTTTGCCCTGGAGCAGTTACCACTTGAGTGGGCCACCCAGTCTCCATAAGATCATTGTCTCTGCTTAGGACAATCTCAGCTTTGCGGAGGCTCAGCTAGAATCCAAGGTGGCGATAGGTTCAGGGAACCCATGGGTAGCTGAATGTCCCTGTCAATCAGTGACTAAAGACTTCTCGATGCCTCTTCACAGTTGAATGTCACCATAAATCTCCTGGTCTTACTGTCCTCAGTCTTGAAGGGGGATGAGAGAGGCTACATACGTTTAAGTCTAGTCAACCTTACATTGTTAGTGTTTAGATAGTTCCCAAATGGTTAGCACGCCTCTGAGTAGAACTGAGCAAAGATCTGGTGAAAATTTTAAGGTAATAAAAGAGACAGATACAAAATGAAGGCCAGGCTTTGTTTGCCTGTAGGCCCTAGTGAAGTCACTTTTTTTTTTAAAGCAAAAGCAGCATTTAAGTCGCTGAGTGTCAGGGGACTCTAAAGAGCAACAAATTAACCGGATACACCTGTTTTCCCCCCATAGTGACCTCTGACTGTCTTGAGACCACCATGGCAGGTGTCTTCCACAGCACTTCTGCCTGAGATTTCTCTGCTTAGATAAGAAGAGAGGAGGCCATCATCTGAGACTAAGCTCCAAAACACTAGACCCCAACAGACCATCCTAACAGTAAAACGTGGTGTCCCTTATATTAAAGTTCCACATCATCAAATGGAAACTAAATTATCACCTGAGAAATCAAGAGAAAGATAATAGCCAGATTTCTTTAACAGGCCAGTTTCAATTGATACAATAATGAAGTTCCCTTTGCTTTCATACTTACCAAAAATGTTACCTAAGGTAACCCTATGTTCACCCATCAGTTATCCTTCTACTGTTCTGTCACCCTGCTCCTGACTTATGAGGAAATCAATTTTGAAATCAAAGCCAAAAACAAATCTCTTTGTTCTTTGTTTCTGCTTTCTTCGGCTCTTTCCTGTCTATAAAACCACCCTCTTTTGCTCAGATCACTGGAACACTCATTCTATTCTGTGAGACAAAGGGTGCTCAAATCTAGAAGCACAAATAAAGCTGGTTTAAATCTTCACACTAAATCTGTTGTAGTTTTGTCTTTTGGTTGTTCAGGTCTCAAGCTCCCCAGCCTTGCATGCACTCCCGGGCCCCACCAAAAGTCCTGTTGAGAAAATCAGCATGTGTTAGAAGCCACTTCAGGTTTCCAATTTTCTCTCCAGATTTAAGTCAATGAAATCTTCTTTAGTCTTTCCTTCTCTGCTTGAATTAAGCTAAATACTCACCTTATGTCTAGAATTAGGCAATCTCCTCCCTATTGCCAGGAAAAGGGGTGTGGGTTATCTGGTAACTGTCAGTTCATCTCAAAAACGGTTCTACCCCTCTGGAATTTTAGATCATGGTGTCCCACTGCTTCCACAGATCTCTGATAGCTTTAAGGAGAAGACATTTTTGTAATTTGTGTGGCCTTTAAAAAATGTGTTGTAGCAGGAGCATGATCCACCATAAACTGTTTACATTCCTCTAATGTAGAATCTGAAAGTACATGCGCTAAATATCTGCATGTTTTTATATAAACATTTAGAATTCAGAATGCTATGGCCTGAATATTTCTGTTTCCCCTCAAATTCAAGTTGAAATCCAAGCCTCCAAGCCAGGTGTTGTAGTGCATGCCTATAGTCAGAGTGCTTTGGAGGCTGAGGCAGGAGGATCACCACAAGGTGGACAGTCTGGACAGTCTGGGCTACCTAGTGAGCTCAAGACTGGCTTAAACTACATAGTGAGACTCTGTCTCACATTCCTAACCTCCAACGTGATATTATAAGAAGTATGTAGAGACTGCTTTTGCTTTTTATTCACTTGGGTCTACAGCCAGCCAAAAGGTAATTAAAAGCAGGGGGAAAAACCTTGGCATCTCTGCTTGCATTTTGTGTCTGTTTCCTTTGCTACTGTCACTGGGAAGATTGTGGTCCTAACACCACCAGCACTTAACAGCAGGAGAAACCAGTAGCACACATAGAATTTTTGCATCTTGATGAAAGATTTCAGACAAGACACATAGGTCATTGTATAGCATATAGGTAAAAGTTTAATTGAAAATAATAGATTTTGAGAGACAGACAGAGACAGTGAATATACCTGCAGGTATGAATATCTTTTCCTTCCTCTAAGGTCAGAGTTCTTTCACAAGGAAAGTGGGCTGCGCTGACCTACTAGAACCTGGTTGGCTCCTTAGGTGGATGCCTTCCTTTTAGTTGGTTTTGAGACCTTGAGGTTTTCCTAAACGTTGACCCACCGTCTGGACTTTGTGCAGACCTTGAACCTCATCAGCCTACTTGGAGGACGTTGCATTCTCTGGAGCTGAAGTTTGAAGCTACAAACTTACATGGATTTTATTAAGAAGGCAAAAGAAAAGAAAATATCATGTCTTTGCTTTTCAATTAGCCCCCAGCCACCTGTCCCCAGACCTGCTAATGTCTAACTTTTTGCCTAACACCACCTTACCCTTTGGGTCAGCATCCTGCTTAACTCTGAGCATGGACGTGTTAATTGCTTAAGGAGTATCCATCAGAAACCTAAAAATACAATGTTGATTAGCCCTAAATTTACCTCAGCTCCCCGACCCCTCCTCAAGACTGAAGATACCAAGGAAAGAGTAAGACATTTTTAAAACTCTAGGAAGAGCAAGACTCGCAGGCAGATCATCCCTTGATGGAACTATCCCCCCTAAACAGGGGCAACCTTCTCATAACTGAAACTAAATTATGTCCTCAAAAGATAATGACTCTAAAGCCTGTGGGACCTTGCAGAACCAGTTCTAGATAATGATCCATTCGATTCTGGTTTGACCAGGACTGCTCAACTATGCATTCTTTTTTTCTTTTTAACACTGAAATAACCTTTTGTTTTTTATTAATTAATTAATTAATTTTATTGGTGCATTGTAAATGTACATAATGATCTCACTCATCATAGTGAATTTGTACCCATACTGATATACTTAGTTCCTCTTCGTTTCCCATTCTCCTATCCTCATCAACTCCTCTTCCCTCCTCATTTACAAAGCTTTGTTCTTATTTTTTCTTTTTTTTTTTTTTTTTTTTTTTTTTTTAATTTTTTTTTATTTTAGAAACATAAAAGTACAAAAACATATTGACAAACAGACACCCATTATCATAGAAAATAGTACAATCACAACTAATCTATAGACAAGGTGATATGGTCTCAACAGTAGTTGTTGCTTTATCCATTGATATCTTCGAATTGTAGATGTATGGACCCATATACAGACATGC
>PVLD010005381.1:0-112830 GCA_004027595.1 Dinomys branickii | reverse complement strand
GACTTTAAAGTGAAAGTTTTCAGTTTATGTCCATTTAGTATGATGTTGGCTGTTGGTTTGTTGTAGATGGCTTTGATCAGATTGAGGTAGAGGCCATCTATTCCTATTTTTTCTAAGGTTTTTAACATGAATGTATGTTGGACTTTATCGAAAGCCTTCTCTGCATCTATTGAGATGATCATGTGGTTTTTGTCTTTGAATGTATTAATATAGTGTATTACATTAATTGATTTGCAAATATTGAACCATCCCTGCATTCATTCTGTGAAGAAGAGATAGCTGTTTACTTCCTCCGCCTTTCTAACCACGCCCAAGCTGCCTGCAAAGAAACTATAAACATTGTCCCAGGGACCGTGCATGGCCTCATGGGATCTGACTTCTTCCACTCTGGAGGAACTGGGCTTTTTAGAGCTCCCGCTGTACCATTGACAGGTCTCTAAGGCAACATAGATAAGGAAGAAGAAGGAGGAAGCCAGCAGCGAAGATGAAAAGCCGTGATGCAGGACATCCCGAGAGATTAAGACCAGGTCCCAAGGCTTCCAGGCTTCTGTCTCTGTCCCCATCTTACTTCTGCATCCCTTCTTGGGAGCTTCATTCTCAGGCATTCCCTTGTGATAGATCCCTGCAGATGTGCACCATATCTTTCCAGCTCTGTGACCAGAGGGTAGACTCCCCTGGTGTTTACACCAGAAGATACTCCAAGTAGGACTGCTACCATGTCTGGCTTGAGCCAAGTGCCCTTCTCTGGACCTGGCATTTATGGTCAGAGCTTGAGGCTTGTCTGTGCCGTAAATTCACCTTCAGTTAAAAGAAAGAAAGGAATGTTTTCTAGGCATGCAGATCCAGGAGCAGACACACATCTGCCAGGATAGGCTGTCATCATGACACATGCCAGAGGTCAGTTAACCTTTATATCCAGAACTCAATCCCAGTCATGCGGAGGGTGTCCTGCCACTAAAGTTCCGTGTTCGCCAAATATGGAAAACATATCTCCAGGTCTTCTCAGGATGACTCAATCAAGCTGGGAAACGGGGCACTAAACACAGTGTCAGTGCTGTTGAGGCTGCCCTGGGAGGAGGATCTTCCTAACTTGACCCCTGCAATCAATAAGCCTAGAAGAGTAAAGAAGGATTGCACACTAAGGAACATGTGCCTATGTCCTCAGACCCAAGACATGTTGTCCTCAAACCTGGGGGGGACTGGAGGGAGCTGATAAAAGGATTAGCTTTGACTCTTTCCACACTTGGTTCAGTTCTACCATAGTAGCCTTTGGCCTGCAAAAACGTCATCACATATTTTCTTTATATCTTTCTGTCTTCTTATTCCTATACAGAAGGCTCTTCTCAGTTCCTGTTAGCCAACTGAATCTCACCCCTCATCTCTCTTTGTCCAGGACGCCTATTCTCATTACACCGGTCTGATTTACTAGAGAGACCTCCTGCAGCTGCAGCTTCCTGGGGAATCTATAAGCTGAGCATCAATCACACACCATCTCTGAGACCAGTGCTTTGTCCTTCTCCTCCTCCACCCCCCAATCATGAGTTGCTTATGAGCAAGGAATATTTGCATTTTTAATTAGTAGGGATTAGTATAATGCTCAAATATTTTAGAAAGAAAAAATATATAAATGAATGAGAAGCAGTGCCATAAGAGCAGATGTTGGTTTTATGGAATTCATTACCTCAGAGGTATTTGAGACAGAGAAACATCAGCTTTCCAAATGTTGAGAAATGCCTTTCTTCAAGTGTGTGTTGCATCTTAATAGGTGTTCTGCCAAAAAAATAAAAAATTCTGGTCAATCAATTTGGAAATGTTGTGCTAAAGGAATTATGTACAGTTTCTTATAGGACTTTTCAGTGCCTTTATATGTTACTCTGCCCTGGGAATTTCCAAGAGGTAAAAATAAATATGCAACTAGTTCTAGAATACTGTGAAATCTGTGCTCATGATGGGATTTGACCTTTATAGGACTGCTTTTTCAGGAAAATGGGAGCTTAGAACTTTTTGAAATTAGATTAATGCATAGATAAAAGGACCCTAAAAATATATTTGAAGACAGCCCAGAACATCCCTTGGGAAGCCAGTGGTGCTCAACATGGACCAAAGGTTGGTCAATCATGGCTGCTGATACCATGGCCCACTTCGTTGTGGTTTAGTATGTTCTTCGAGAGCCTGCTTAGTCTTGGTGTGTAGACGGTGCTGAAGCCACTCCAGGCACTCTCTTTGCTGATACTGCCAAGTCTTTCTGAGGCTTCCTTGCACTTACTTCTTCCTCAAAGCTTCCCCTGATCACTAGAAGGAAAGCAGCAACTCCTCACCTCATGGATCCTGTCTAAGCTCGCTAATTTCCTCTCCTTGTCTCTGCCACTTAATCACTTCCCTTTTGACTCAATATGGAGAGGTAACTTTTGCTCCAAGGGCAGAGATAGTTATATGTACCTGAGGCATTCTGGATGGGTTGTGGATTCCAGATTGGTGCCTGAATCCAACATCACCATTCCCACCCTGCTAGGGGTGGAGGGAGTTCTTCCCCTTGGAGTCCTCTGAGGTAGATGTTTGTAGGTGGTCAGCAGCTTCCCCATAGCTGTGAATATCCATGCATTCACAGGGTGGGCTGCATTCCAGGCTGCAGGGACCTCTCTGCTCTGCCCCCCTGCTCCTAAGCAGTGACATTTACTCTGTGTACCCCTGCACAGAGACCCCTACAACAACTGAAGTCTGTTTGTTGCCAAGGCTTCAGGTCAGCACGTGATCCTTGCCTGAGCTACTGCAGCCTATGGGGTCCACTTGCACAAAACACACAAGCACAAGGGGAGCCTGCAGCACACACTTGTGCTGTTCTTCCTTCCCAACACACATGTGTACTTTGCCCACTGCTGCTTCATCCGTTTGCTCTTGGCCTTTCCCCTGCCTGGGCTGCCCTACCCTCTTGTCTAAAGCCTGTCTATCCAAGCTGAGAGACAGTGCTGAATGGTTTATAAGAATGAGGGCTCTCAATTAAAGAATTACTATAAGCACAAAATGAAAGAATCTTTATCAAGCATTTAGCACCATGCCTGGTATTTAGTAAACATAGCTGTTCTCACCTTACTGTCCAGATTAAAACCTGCCCCACTCAAAGAAGACCTGGTAGCCACCTTGTCTCACAGAGACTTTTCTGTCATTCCTAGGATCCCTTAGTGTGGTCCTCAAACGCCCCAATCACATCTTTTATGAGACTTTTGCCATTGTTACGATGGGCTGCTATTCACCTTGGCTGTGGTTAAACAAGACAATTCTTTTGTTTCTGTCTTCTATTCCTAGCAGTGTGGTTGGTCAGCATGCTGTCTGCTGTGATAGGTTTTGAACAGAATAGCTGGTTTATTTACTTGTGTGTTTAACTGAGCTGCATCATTGGGTAAATTCAAGGATTTCAAAAATTCATCCTTGTTCTTTTTCTTATTGCATTTTCTTTTTAAAAGACTGCAAAATGGCAGTCCCGTAGGTAGAATTCTACTGATAGATGCCTCATATTTGGCCCACACAATTTCTAAAATATGTATTGACTATATTGAAGGCTGAAGAAATTTCATGTAAAATCCAGATTTTTGCTGTCCCCCGAATTGGGAGCTCTAGCAGCAGCATGGGGCAAGCTACAGAACCAAGTCAGAGGTTCCCACTCAGACATGCTTTCTCTTGGAAATTCCGTAACTGCCACTGCCCCAGTGGCCCATATTTGTCTGCTTTCTTGACCCTTGTACTCTTTTAAGTTTCATAACACTACCTTCATCCCCAGCAATACTTCACAGAAGAGCCATTTGAGACCACAAGGCCAGGACCCCTAGCAAGATTCTCTTTGCCTTTGTTGGTTTGGAAATTATTAGAGGCTTTACTGGACCTTTCTTTGGCAATTTCTATCATCATTTCACCCCTGAGAAGTAGGCAGAGCAGATGCCATGATCTCTTTCCCATAGAATAGGAAACCCAGTGATATCAAGGTCCTCTAATGCTCTTACTGGGACTCTAAAAGCCAATGGACAGGGAAGTGGCAGGCGCCGTTCACATATGGGTGTCCATGTGATCTGTGCTCCTTTACAAACATTTGTGAATTCTTGTCCATGGAGGCCAGGTGTCTCCTCATCTAGGTGCAGCCATACAACCATTGAATTCAGCTGCACTTCTGGCATCTGAGTGGTTTGAAGAAGCCCTTTGCCTGCACAGACTTTTTTCTGTCATAGGAGAGATGTTCCTCAGCTGCTGGCCCCTTGTCTCAGCCTTTCTGGAGGTGTGTGTGGGTGGTGCTGTACTGGGACTCTGTGGCCTGTTCCTGAAGCCTCCCTTGTGCCACAGTCAAGAGCAGGATTTGAAGACTTTGTAAAAGTGAATTTAGAGAAATGGTTTCTCCTGCTTTTAATTGAAACAGTTATTTCATTTCATCTCCCTTGTCAGGGCTTGTTTTTGTGGTAATGCAGCTTCTCTCTCCAGGTTGTAGTTCTATTGTTGCTGGCAGGTGACTTGGAGTATGCTAATTACTGTCTGAACAAAGCAGCATTGCTCTGATAGTGACCAATTTGTAGTAAAGAGACTTCCCTCCCCAGGGATCCCCTCTTTAATTTTCTGAACCATGAAAACTTGTACTGTTCTCTCTAATTTGACATCTCAAGGGCCCCTGGGCTCAGGACCTTTTGTCATGGAAAGGGTGGGAGAAGCCAGCTAATTTATTTTCCTGAGTTATATCCTCAAAAGCTGACTCCATTGTTTATTTCAAAAACTGTGTATTTTCATACCCTTCATGTGTAGACTTACCATACAATGATAGATTAATATGGAGGATTCCTTTGAGACCTTCCATGGTAGGAATGGGAAATGGATCACTCTTAGAGGCTCACTCAGATTAGATAAATAATGACCAGGGTAAAAATGTGGAAAAGAGCCCTATGCTTCAGCCAAGCTCAGAAAGGCATCTCAGGACATACTATGCTTCATTGCCATGGCCCCAAAAAAAGGAAGTGGCGCCTGTGTCCTACGTACTGTCACCCATGGTAGAACTCATGCTCTCCACATTATAGATCAGGAAGTTGTACCCAGTGCTGCTGCCACTAGCAGTGAAGAACATTCCTTATAGTTGAGGTCTTCAAGGGGACAATGTACAACTTCACAGTTTAAAGGTGTTGTCTTCCTGCATTTTATGTTGCTATAAAACAAAATACCTGCAACCAAGTAATTTACAGAGAATAGAGGTTTATTTGGCTCACAACTCTGGAAGCTGTGAGGTCCAAGAACACTGAGCTGGCATATTCTGGGCCTTCTTGCTGCATTCTAACATGGCAGAGGGTACTGCAAGGTGAGATGGAGCAACAGTGCTAGCTCAGATCTCTCTTCCTCTTCTTATAAAGCCACTAATGTCACCTTGGGGCCCCACCCTCATGACTTTACCTAGTCCTCATCAGCTCCCAAAAGACCCACCTCCAAATACCAACAATGTGAGTTCCCAACACGTGGACTCTGGAAAGACACATTCAAACTTTGGCAGGTGTGAAAACCAGACAGACCTGGTTCGAATCCTAATCTTGCCATACTGAGTCCTTGGGCAGGCTATTTAATTTCCTGGAAATTCAGCTTTATGTGTTTAGGTTTGAGGTAGCAATGCTAGCAGCTACCTTACACAGTTGTAAAAATTAAATGAGATGATACATGCAAAGCTCCAAAGCTCCACAGAGTGCAGCCTGTAATTAACACTGTCTTAATACACATCTGCTGTTTTTCTCATCTGGCTGGTGAGGAGCATTTTTCCTTGTCAAAAGGCTCCAAGACAGAGAAATTTAAAGCCACTGTAGTGAATGGCCCCCCATGCACTGGTACTCAGCAGTCCTGAAACAACAGAAAACAGATTGTAGAATATTTATTATTTTAAGAAGCTATTTTTCACCTATTAAAAATTATTTGAGGGTATAATTTGGGAAGTAAGTTCTAAATCACCACTTTTGTAAGCCATATAGCTTTCTTTCTGGGAAATGTTTTCATTTCTGTGAGGCTATAGAAAGAGCCTGACCTGTTGTCAGAATGAATGGCCCAGGAGGCTGTGAGGAATTTGGGTTCTGTGGACCTAAGGTGCAAGAGGAATTCTTGGGCAGACAAAGAAGTGCCCCCACGGGAAAGCCCCACATGAATGCCTGTCTGTGTTGCCAGAAACCTCAACAGAACATTAAAGTTCAGATCCCAGGGAGGAGGGCTCAGGGGATTCTCAGGGAGTGTCCCAGGAGAGCTGTGTGCTTGCGTTTTCCCTAGTAAGGGCACCTTCTGGAGTTCATCTACCCACTGCCCCTTCTTCCCACCATTCACCCCTAGGGTACCACCAGAGGATTGCCGAGGAGTGGCTAGGTGGCAGGTGGAGAGCAAACTGGTCCTGGAAGGAAAGTGGAATGGGTAGAAGGACAAGTGCCAGAAGCCAGCTGCCTGGTGTGGAATCCTCTGCTGCTCTGTCAGGCAGACTATTCAACCTCTCAGGCTCTCAGTGTTGCCATCTGTCAAACAGGGATGATAATAGTCCCTAACTCACATCATTACTTCAAGAATGCCATGAATTATTGCCTATAAGTGCTTAGAGCAAGACATGAAACTAAGAAAGCGTTCAGATCGTGTTGGCTGGTATCCTTCTTAACCCAGGAAGAGAAGAAGGGAAGTAGGAAGATCTCTTTGGAAAATATTTCACGTTCTCCAAGTGACATGGGAGTTTATGCAGAACTTCCTGAAGAGGAAGCCTTGCTCCTCTCATTTCTTCCATTCTGGGACTTCCTTCACATGTCTTTTTGGTGCAGTTACTGAAATAAACCAGAAACTGGTAATAAGACCAGTCGCATCAAGGGAGGTCCCTGGGGGCTGGGCAAAGGAAGGCTGTGCTCCATGTCCTCTGCGAAGTGTAGAGTGGTTCTGCCTAACCACGGCTTGGCAGGCTGTTCTCCTCCCTCCTGCAGGAAGCAGGTGCTGGGAGAGGGCAGTGACATGACCAAGATCCCAGCCCCACAGTGTGGTGAAGCCTCCCAAGGACCTCAAGGCCCCAGGCTCTTCCAGCTGCCTCACGCAGCTGCCGTATGGCTCCAGACGACTCCTTTGCCCTGGCAGGGACACGGCTGTCTTGTGCCTCGATGTGTTCGCTGCTAAATGAAGCGTCTGAGCATGGCCACAATGGGTGAATAATTTACCAGGCGGCAGTTTTATCATTAAGAACATGTGTGGGCAAATGATTCTCTATCTCAGCATGAGGGAGTCGGTTGGGGGAGTCATTGGTCTCCATGGCTGGGAAGGCTACAAAACAAGAGCAGTGACCCCAGAAGATGAGGAGAAGACAAAGATGGCCGCATCAGTGCAGGTGCAAATCTGAAAGAATGTGGTGCTTGGTTTCAGGAGCTGGATCCTGGATTTGATCTGAACTGAGTGATCGTGGGTTAGTTGTTCAGCCTTTCTTGTGCCCTCCGTTCCTTGACCTGTGAGACAGACATGATGATACTCAACCTTATTGGCCTCATGCCCTCAACGCATGTCTGCTGAGTCCCCAGCCTGCATTAGGCACTCAGATACTGTTCTGTCCTGTCCATCAGGCATTCATGTTTTTGTAGAACTCATGTAGTAGGGGATGCACACAACAAAGTAGACAAATAAGGCATATTAGATACAGTAAGTCCTGAAGATGAAAGTACCACAGAAGGACTGTGGGCACACACACACACACACACACACACACACACACACACACACACATTACCTCCCTCAATTCTCCCCAGATTCCAGAAAGTCATATATGATCATTTCTATTTGAAAGACAAGAAAACTGAGGTATAGCTTGGGCTACAGCTGCCCAGCATGGCCCAGCAGCAAGTGACTTGCTGGATTCTTCTAGGATCCTCTCAGTGGACCTGCCCCCTCTTTATTCCCACATGGTGCTTTGGTCTCTGCTTCAAGGAGGCAACTGCCTGGGAAGCTGGGGACACAGCCTGAGGTTGGCTTGCAGGGACGTAGAAAGCAACTTGTTGAGACAGGCTGGTCTGTTAATCCTGACTGGAGAAATGCTGGAGATGAAAGCAGCCCTGGATCCAGAGAACAATAGCTCTGCATACCAGCAGGAAAGGGCACTGTCACTGTCCCCAACCCAAACAACTTCTCTTTATACAGCAGAGCCAGGCCCTGGAGGACCTGTCTGGAGAGGGAAGTTCCAGGACAAGGCTGAGTCACAGGAGTGATGTAACAGTCCAGAGAGAATGGGAAAATGTAGAAGCCAAGTTCACCCTGGTGGTATATACTTTGGGAGTGAGTAATGTCACAGACAGATCACTCAATCCCACCCAGAGTGGAAGCATACATGCCCGAAGGCCTCATGAGGAATGTCACTTCAAACCATGGAGAAAAATGGGAACACAGGCTGCTGCTCCGGCAGGAGAGGATGCTGTGGTCCTGCTCCTGCTGCCCCCTTGTTCTAGAGTGAGATCTTCAGAAGGAAAGCTTTCTCTAAGGGAGTTGAATTAACCAGAATCATTTAAGATCCCATTTTCTCTCCCACTGACTTACAGTGACTGGTCTTGGTGGGGAGTCTGAGGATGACCACGGAAATTCTAAAACAATAGACTAGACTTTCAAATATGCATTTGTACTTAGATGTCTTGGATTGCTTTCCTTTGGCTTTGAAAAGTAGCAGCCAAAACATCTTTGCTCAAGTCCTTCCAAAACATAAATCACTGGGGCTAGAGTGGGGTTAGGGGCTGTCAGAACTCATTGTGAGACCCACTACCCAAGGTCCTTCACTCTGCACAGCTCTCTACTGGGACTCTAGGCCTCCTGCTCAGAAGGAACAAATGGGCAAAAGTCTGAGGAATTTCCTTTGATGAGTTTCATAGGAAAAATCACCCAAAAGTAATAGAGTTGAAAGAGGGCAAGGCTAATTTTGTCAACCTTCTTTCCATGATTCTAGAGACTGATACGTGGGTAGTATTTCCTACTATGCCCTGATAAGATAAAATCCAGGATCCAGAGATTTTACCCCACCTCTGGGATCATAATATCTTTCTTTTTTTGTCTGCTATCCTCAATTTTTATTTTTATTTTAAAGAGAATAAAAAATTTTAAAACATTAAAAATAATACAGAATTTCAAAATAAGATGATAGGAAATCAACAGTGGTTGTTATATTGCATATTATTATCTTCAGAGTAGCTGTTCAAATTACCAGATATAAGCATGCAAAATTGGTCAAAAATTTTTTTAAAAAATAAGCATTAACTGTTCCTTTCAATAAACCAACCAAAATTAGTAGTACAATTACTTTAGCTATCTTTTGTGTGTGTGTATGTATATTTTTTCTCTCCCTTCCTTCTTTCTTTCTTTTCTCCTTTCCCTCAAGCTGTTCTTTCCTTTTGAGCAGTTTCTTTCCCTTTCACAGTATCTATTGTACTTTTCAGATTTTGTTTCTCATAATATCTTCCTAACTGCGCTGTTGAGGTTTCAGTCTCCAGAATAGAGGGGAACTATAGGAAAATCAGAACTTCAGTGTCTTTTCAGTTATGTTTCTGGACATACGAGTTACATTTTTTATGTTCTGTAGAGTGTCCAGGGAACAGCAAGCCACAGGGATGCTTTCCTCAAACACCCAGGAATTAAACAGACCCTGGGTGAAAAGCTTGCATCCGAGGCTGAAAAGGGATCTTGAGAGCTATTGGATTTCCTAGGTCAAGGCTGGGCTTCATATACTTGAGGCTTCATGTGCAAGGGGAAAGTCACGCACATAAGGTCAATTTTTCCTGAGTACTGTTACTCTGGCATGCCTGTGAGCTTCTGTTTTTAATGATGAATGGAATCACCTTCTTCCTCCTGTTTTCTGCTGAAGTATTTAGTCTCTGCGGAGACTGCCATTCTCTGTAGATCTTCCTTCTGCAGTCATCTCTCCAAACACATCTCACCTTCCTGTAATGACTTGGCAGTGAATCAGGCCTCTCCTGGTGACAGATCTCAATACTGACCCCAGCTTTTTAGTAACTAAGCACTGTGCCCAGTACCAGCTGCCCTGCAAGGCAGTTGCTCTAACTTCATTTTATCCTTTAAGCAGCATGCAGAGGTGAAAGAAGCTAGGCTTTGTGAGGTTAATGACTTCACTAAAGCACTACTGGTGAGGTTTCCTCCCAGCTTGGTTTCGCCTCAGACCACTGCATATGATGCTTTCACTCCTAATACAGTCTGTGCTCTAGGGTAACTTTGTTCTAGGCCTGTCCAGCTTGAATGCTGAGAAAGTATTCTCTGTGGAGAAGAAGCTCACCTTTCCTCCTGTTCGTATGGCATCTGGCGCAGCATTTTGCGACCAGACGATCTACATGGTCCTGTGGGTCCTGGGTTGTTGGTGCTACACGTTTCCTTTGTATAATATCCTTGAGATAGGAGGGAAAGGGGCTTATTTCTTCTCCTCCCATAAGGTGAACATGGTGATTTTAAAAGAATCTTAAATATTGTGCATCTACTTTTCTAGAAGGTTTATTAAAAACAGACTGCTAGCCCTACCCTCACAACTTCTGAGTCAGTAGGTCTGGATGGGGCTGGACAATTTGCATTTCTACCATTTTCCTCAGTTGTATGACTCTACTTTGAGAACTATTGCTATATTGGGAAGCAAAACCCAAATTCCAGTCCTACCTCTAGAGCTTACTATCTGGCCACAGGCAAGTTTCTGAAAGTCCCAAGGATCTGGTAGCATCCTCTGTAAAGAAAGCAGAATAATGTCACTAGGTTGTGATAATTAACTGAATATCCTTTAGACATACATATACTGAACTTCACATGTGTGCACAAATTGTGTTTCTCTACCAAACACAGAGATAGCACTTCCTCTGTCATAAGTACTTGTTAGCACCTCTTTACAAGTATGAACTCAAGCCTATGTCATAGTCCTCTTATTTTCTCCATTGTGCAGAGAAGGAAAGCAAAGCGCAGAGAAGTTCCGTAGCTTGCCTCATGTTGCCCAGGTAGTAAGTCTATAGACCTGGGCAATAACTCAGGCAGCTTGACTCTCTGAGTCAACAGTTTCAACTACTGCCCAATGTACAGTATCTGGCTGGTCAATAGTAAATCTTACCCATTCCCAAGTAAGCAAAGAATGGGCCTTACAAAAGGGCAAAGAGACTGATTTTCTGCTTCATAGGCAGATTAACCACAAACGACAAAGAAAAGATGACTGTTTTATGACCACCGCTTGGAAGTGCTACACTTGGCCTCTCTTCTGATACTACTAGGTTGGTTGGGAGTGGCTGTTTCTCTTTCCACTTTTCTGGCACCAAAGTTTATCATTGCTCAAGAAGAGAGTGCTTGAAAGAGGCATGTGGGCTGAAGAACTGGAAGAGGTGGCTCTGGGTCAGTAATAAAAGTGGAGAGAGCTTTGCTGCTACCCTGCTCAGGGCCTCAGGAGTCTGACGGGTGGGCGGGTTCAGCAGCCCAGACTGAGCAAGGCCACTGATAGACAGGGTGGGAGGGGAGCAAATCATTTCAGCCTGGCTGGGTAACTGAAGCTGAGCAGGCAGGCAGTGGGAGAATTCCAGCTGTGTCATGGGAAATGGCTACAACAGGGCACTGAGGAGCTGCAGCCCACAAATCCCCTGGGGCCCTGCCAGGGGTCAGGAGACTGGGGCACTGCCCAGATGCCAGGTGATTGGCCTTATTTCACTGTCAGAAGGAGGAGGTGATTTTGACTGTTATCCCTGGATGTGCGTGCTAGTACTGCCAGGAGCCAAGAGCTGGGTGGGGCTGTGGGAGGGAGAGAGAAAGTAGAAAAATCCGCTTTTCATTTCAGGGAACTTAGCAGAAAAACCAGTCCACACCACCAGGGCTTAGCATGGTCTCAAAGCTTTTCTGGCCACCCTCTCAGAACCAGGTTGACCCTCTCTTCTCCCTGAAAGGTGAGATATCAAAGTTTCCCCTTGCCATGTGAAAGACCTAAAAGGGGAAATACTGACCTGGATCCCTCGGAGTATAGGTGGCAGGAAACAGTGGGGCCTGTGGAAGAATGGGTGACATATGTGGAACCCCATGGTTTGTTTGTTTGACACCATTATCTTGAAGCTGAGCAATGAAATATGGAAGAGATCAACTCCAAAAGTAAATGAGGTCTATATCCAGACCATGCAAAGGATGGTATCACTCAATTCCTTCCTCTAGCTTATCTCAAGGCCTGGCACTCTGAAGATTTTATAAATGTTTGTTGAGTAAATGAAGGGACTGATTGTTTGATTATCTTAGGAAGGATGATAAATTCAAGAATCTTGGCTAACTCTTCAATAGTACCTGGTGGATAAAATCTCTCTGAGCTCATCATGGTTCCAGGTGACTGATTAGACTCTCAGCCAGGCTAGAGGGAGTGGGACAAGCCTTTATTGTTTTAAAGATTTCACAAAATATTCTGAGGTTAACAGCACAGAGATTAGAGTTAGATGAACCAGGCATTCACTGGGCAGATTAAATGTGTGATCTTGGGTAAGTCACTTCTCTAAGCAATTTTCTCATCATTAAAAATAAGAATAATAATACTATCTTCCCTTTTATGTCATTAAATAATCTTCTCTGTGAAGAGTTTAGCATAATGAGTGACATATAGTAGTAGGAATTACTTTTGGGGATCAGTGAGGCTTAGGTTCAACTGCAAAGAATAGAAACTCCATAGTAACAGTGTTTGCAACATAAGATGGAAATGTATTTTTCTCTGAACTAAAAACCTACAGATTTTAGTGTGAAGGTTGCTCTACCAAATACACATAGACCTAGGTTTAGTATTTTGTTCTAATATTGCTATCCCATGGCCTTACCTCAACATCTAAGTTGGAGTAGCAGCCATCACATATATTTTGTAAAAGGCAGAATATAAGATAAACCACCAAGAGAAAGGCCATATGTCAATTGCCTTTTAAGAGAGGTAGCCACATAGTACTTCTCCCTAGTTTGCATTAGCATGTACTCTTTGTTTCTTACTCTGTTTTCAGTTGACCAGTCTCTTTCTTTTAATTAGTACACTTAGATCATTTACATTTAATGTAATTACTAGTGTATTAAGATTGTGACTTTACCTTTGTATTTTTCTCCTCTCTGTCTTTATTGTCTTCTTGTGGGTTACGTAAGTCTTTTTTGTTTTAAAATTTAATTTTGGTTCATTCATAGTGTTTTCAAAATGTCTTTCTGCATTTTTAGTTCTTCTAGCTATTACATGATATATACATCACATTCTACTTGCATCAACATTTTGCCAATTCCAGAGAAGTGTGGAAATCCTACTTTCCTTGATGTTCCTCTTCCCTCCCCAATTTTTGTAATATAATTGTCATCACTACTTCCTCTGTATTCATAGAGAACCACAAGCAAAATTGTCATAATTTTGGCTTCAAAAACCAAACATAATTTAGAAAAGTTCATAAGGATTTATATTTACCCATATTTTTACTCTCTCCATTGTTCTTTCTTTTCCCCCCTGGCATTCAAGTGTTCTCTTATTTTTTGTCTTGAGAAATTCTTCTAGCCATTCTTTTAGTGTATATTAATTTGTGACAATTTCTGTTGGTTCCCTTTCACCTGAGAATTTCTTTCTCTTTCATTCTAAATTATATATTTGACCATGTATTCCAAGGTGACAGTTCTTTCCTTCCAGCTCTCGAAAAATAATTATGTTGCTTCTCTCATGGGTTCTGATGAGAGATCTGTGGTCATTTAAATTGTTTTCCCTCTATAGATAAGTATGTAAAAATGTTTCTTGATGCTTTTAAGATGTTTTCATTTCTTAATTTTGTATTTTTTAGAAGTTTGACTCTAATATATCTTAGCCTGAATTTCTTTGTTTTTATCCTATTTGAGACTGGTCTTTTTGAGTCTGTGCATTTGTCTTTGTCCAAATTTGATAAATTTTCCACAATTGTTCTTCCAGAACTTTTTCAGCATCACTCTTTTTCTTCTGCTCTTCTTTATATCTGGTGACCAAATTGGTAAAACCCTGAGGCTCTGTTCATTTTTTTTCATTCTATTTGTCTTTCTAATTCAGATTGGTGACTTCTATTACTTTATTCCCATGCATCCATTGAGTTTTTATTTTAGTTATTAGATTTTTCAGTTCTGAAATTTTCATTTGATTCTTTTCTTTTTCTTGATTCTTTGCTAAAACTCTGGTATTCCACTTTCTGTCAAACCTATTCTTTGTGATTCATAGAAACATTTTTTGGCATAGATGCTTTAAAATCCACATCAATGGAGCCATCTTTTATTGTCTTCTCTCACTTCAGTGTGATTTTTGGTCTTGCTCACAATATGATGAGTGAATTTTGTATTAAAACTGGAAATTTTGGATAGTATATTACTAGGCTTTAAATTTTATTTAAGTCTTCTGTTTTGCTTGCTTCTGAACCTGCACTGGCATATAGAGTGACAGGCATCCCCTTGTTACTGTCAGGTAAGGACAGAAGTGCATGTCCTCCACTTGGTCCCCATGGGTATGTGAGGGTGAGCAGTTCCTGTTACTGCTGAGTGAGGTTGGGGAGTCAGCTCTTCACTGGGAATCTACTGAGACCACCCGGCTGAGAGCATAATAATGCCTTGTTCTCCCCACGTGGACTATCCAGTGCCCTGGGTAGAAGGTAAAAATGGCCTTATTACCACTGGGTTGTAGTAGAAACACGATGCAACCTGGGTCTTCTCCAATGCTGTCCCAGTAGTCATGTCACCAGAAAAGGGCACTTTATTATCTGCTGCCTGTTGGTTGTGGAAATTAGCCTGTCCCTGTGGTCTCTATGACATGTGTGGAGGGCTACCATTACTTTCAATAGTATGCTCTACTTGGCCTTCTCTGGAATTACTTCAGTGGGGTTTTGAGCTGTATTGTCACATGCTAGTAAGGATAGAAGTCTCGAATCATTTACCCAGTGCTTGTGGAATTCAGGATGTATTTTTTGTGGTATTTGGTTGAACATTAATGATTTTCTTAGAGGCTTGGTTGGAGTTGATGATTATTAGTAGGCCAAAATAGTTATTGTCTAAAAGTTTTTGTTTATTAGGCTGCCTCATTTCTGGTTCTTTGACTAGAAGTAACATATTTTTTTTGGTCTGTGCCCACTGGCATTTTGGAATTTCTGCCTTTACCAGTAACAGGCCTGGGATATATGAAACAAAAAGAAAACCAGAGAAATGTGCCATCAACGAAGCTCTGTATGAGGTCCTAAGTTCCTAATCAATCTGCCCGTTTCCTCTCCCATTTAGAGTTTTCTGATATTTGTTTCACATAGTGTTCAGGACTTTAAATTGAATTCAGTGGGATAAATAAGGAAAATCACATCTCAGAAAGGGAAGACATCTAAGATGGCATTTTAAGCATGGCATTTTAAGTCATCAGGTACCTCAATGATTCTGACAGGGCAGACCTGAATCCTTTGAGGGTGTACATCTTGTTTGGTTCATATTTAAGTCCATTTTTAGGTCTTTTAGTGATTATTTTTAATGTTTCTGTCATACTGATCAATGAGGGGGTAGAAGATGCCCTCCATCAAACTCTTGATTAAAAATAAAGTTACTCCAAAGGAGAGCAAAAAGCCTAGAACGGGATAAAAAAATGTGTACAAATGTACCTTCCCACCTTCACAACCAGAGGATTCTGCAGATTCCAGGATCAGTACAAAGACTACTGGCAGGCTGAAAAGTCACTTGTCAGATTAGCTACTAGGAGTAGGGGATCAGTCAAGGCATCCTCAAGTAGAGGCATAAGGGCCATTAGATGCAATGTGACTTGGTCCCATACGTGCATGTGTGTGTGTGTGTGTGCACATGCATTGTAACTTAATATGAAACATTTTTCTTAGAGGAAAACATGTTTTTAGGGCTTCCCTTTATCACCACATTGATTTCTTCCTCTTTATCAGAAGGGAATTAGATGAGATGAGAGTCATTGGTTTTCCCTTTAGCAATCAAGAGAATGAACTGAGCAGCTTATAATACTGAGCCTGACATTCCCCAGAAACCTTCCTGAAGCTTCTTGGGCTACTAAATTAATAAGGCTCTGTGGCTCAAAGCCATTTGAGAAATGCTAAGTAAAAATAAGTAAAACAATTTTACTGTGGGAGCTTTTACAAACCTTTAATGTGCTGACATGCATTGTAAATTTGTAGTATTTTCGAGATTTGTCCAGGCATTGGTCCGTTTTGCTAGAAGTGTCCCCCTTGCGTGGGGTCCTGAGGCTGCATCTGGTGGGAAAAGCTTGTATGTACAGGCTCAGAACTCTCATACCTTTGAAGGAAAGGAGTAGTGATGTCCTTATAATCAAGATGAACAGACAACTTTTGTTCCCATCTATGCCTATTTCTGTGCCTTCAGAAAAAGCAAAGGCAATTTAACTCTCTCACTTGAAAAATTGGAGTGGTATGTCTTAATTAAGAGTCACATCCTTACAAACTCTATTTTAAAGGGAAGAAAACATCCAAAAACACTGCCTTGAGCTTCCCTGAAAACACCAAGTCTCTCTTGTTTCCCAGAGATCTAGGCTCACTCCAGACATGGAAGACTCACTTGTATTTTCTCCTACTGTCTTTTAGTTCCAGCCCTGTGTGTCCATTGGAATTGAGATCTTTGTTCATTCAGGAACCATTTGATTCAAGTGATTTGATTTTACGTAGGAAAAAAGACTTACGGATTTAGCAACTAACAGGGCATTGAGTTTTTCAATAGAATCATTTCAGATCCAAATTGTTGGTGATGTTACATTATGTAAACGTGACTTGGGACAGGAGAAAAGCTCTGATTGCTATCAGTTGCAGACACCATGGTGTTGACAGCAGTGAGAACAGCCTTGCTTTATCTGAGTAGGAATGCAACCTCTGAAAGCTGACCTGTTGATAGGGAAGACTTGAGAGCATTATGCTTTGTCACAGCAAATATGTGGACATGCTTGGTAAATTGGCCCTTATCTGACTCAAAGCCATGAGCTTGATTAGCTCACGTACTAGCCAGCGATGTTAACAATAACTATAGTTGCTTCGCATGCTGTCATTACTTTAACCAGGTCTTGGTGACTGTCAATAAGACAAAATGACTAACTTTGCGGTCCTATTTGATTCTTGGGGGTGATTTTTACAGGAGTTTTCTCTGTGTGTTCTTTAGGAAGACATTCTTTTTACCACGAGATGTAGTCAAGAGGGAGCATGGTCTGAGTTTACTTTGAAGGTTAATTTGGAAAAACTTTGGTGGACTTAGAGTGTTCAAGAGGAATGTTTTCTGCTTCTCATTTTGTTTGCATTGGATTTCAAACTAAGTTGTAGGATTTCCAAATATCTACCCCACACTATTAACAAGATAGTTAATATTTATCATCCACTGAAAAGTTACTGAGCCTTGTGCTCCCCTTGGTGTTCACTGCCATATTTAATTCCCTCAACTATGCTGTGAGGCTATCTTGATTTACAATGAGATAGGCAGAAATCTTAAAGACATAGGTGTAGGCAGAAACTTCATAAACAAAACCCAGACTGCCAGCAAAATAGTACAAAGAATCAACAAATGGGATGTCACCTTATTAAAAAGCTTTTGCACAGCAAATCACCAAAAGAGTGAAAAGACAACCGAAAGAGTGGGAAAAATTATAACCAATTGTCCCACAGACAGTGGACTTCTATCTAGAACATACAAAGAACTGAAAATAATCAAACACTCCCCAAATTCAAAGACCCAATTCATAAATGGGCAGCTGAGATGAATAGGCACTTCTCAGATGAAGAAATACAAGAGCAAATAAATACATGAAAAAAATTTCAACATGATTGGTTATTCAAGAGATGCAAATTAAAACAACACTGAGGTTCCATCTCACCCTGGAAAGAATGGCTATCATTAAAAAATCCGTCAATAACAAATGCTGGAGGGGTTGTGGATAAAAAGGAACCCTTCTCCACTGCTGATGGGAGTATAGACTGGTACAACTACTATGGAAATGAGTATAGAGACTCCTTAAAAACTAGGATTAGAGGTCCCCTTTGAACCAGCTATTCCTCTTCTGCTTATCTTCCCAGAGAATTAGCATTATACCACAGCGATATATGTGCACCCATGTTTATAGCAGCACAGTTTGTAATAGCTACATCTTGGAAACAACCTAAATGCCCATCAACTGAGGAATGAATAAAAAATGTGAGATTATTTTTATATAGTGGAGTACAAGTCAGCCATAAAGAAGGATGAAATGGAGTCATCTATAGGTAAATGGATGCAACTGGAGACCGTACTCCAGTATGCAATCAGAATTGCATGTAGAAATATTGTATTGTCTCACTAGTGTGAGAAAATGAACAAGTAAATAAGATCCAAAATGTACAAGATATATTGTGAATTGGAAAGAAACTGTTCAAAAGAAAAGATAAACCATAATGGAGGAAAGGGGAAAGGAAGAAAGGGAAAAAGGATAAAATATATGCATACCCAAAATAGTTAAGATAATTATACACCTGGTTTGTCTTAGTTCATTAAAAAGAAAGTCTTTTTTTTTTATCGATAAAAGAATATAAATCCAAATAACACAAAAACAATAAGGAAATACAAAATTATAGAGAAGATAGTAGGGAACTGACAATGAATGCTGTATTACATAGTGTTATCTTTGAATTTGTTACTCAGTTATAAGCCAGAATAATGCAAAAACAATAAAGGAAATACGCAATTATAGAGACGATATTGGGGAGTTAACAATGGTTGCTGTATTACAAAATGATATCTTCGCTTTTGTTACTCAGTTATACAAATAATGGCATATTTGATTAATTCACCAGTTTTCTCCATCCTTATCTCCACTGTTCTCACACCCAGTCAATCATCTTCCCTCTGATAACTGTACTTTTTGGTTTATTTACTCCCTCAGGCTCTCACACTGGGAAGGTACATGGCTGCTTCAGATTATGCTGTAACAAACATGGGTGCACTCAAATTACTGTGGCATTAGGTGGAAAATCACCCATCCTCAAAGACGGTACACAGGCAGGGAGCCAGCTATCCTATGGTCAGCACCCAACTGATAAGCTCTCAAGGCTTTCGGGGGTCTGGTCCAGTCTGTGGACTCACCCCTGTGGACCACTGCGCTCTACCCCGATCAGACCCTCCTGGGGCCGGGTCTAATCTGTGGTGACACCCCGTGTGGGCCACCAGGCTCCGCCCCACAAGGTGCTCCAGGGGGCCCAGTCCAGTCCTCAGGGTTTTCATGTAGCCTGCAGGGGCCCCCCACCTCGATTCTCATTTCTAATCCATCCTGTTACCAGGGGACCCATCTGTCTCCCTCTTGTCATTCTCATGTTGCTATAATCCAGTGTCTGGGTAGTGATCCTCTGGGAGGATCTTTCTCTGCTGCTTACCCAGTCGCCATCTGGGCTGAGCTTTCTCTGAGCTGAGCTTTCTCCACTCTGGTTTTGGCCCGTTTTTCAGAATTTCACTCTCCTCTTGCCAAGCAGGGAGGCTTCCATGAGCACAGGCTTCCGAAGCTGAAGCTCTGAGCATAGGAATGAGGGAGTGGGCCAAAGGTGTGCATGGAGTGGTGGCTCCCTCTTTCTCCTCCTCCTCTTCCTCTAACTGTGCCATGGCCACTGCCTGAGCTGCTTCTCGGGAAGGAGTCTTATTTACTCTTTGTAAGGATTTCAATTCTCATTTCAAATCCTTTGGTGCTAGGTACAAGTGTCATGAAGTCTCCTCCACCTGTGCTCACTGAGGTAGTCCAGAGTGTGTGCTAAGTTTACTTATTAGTTTTAGGAAACAGAGAAGTTTCTCTGGTCTTCTATGTAGAGTATGTTGTCATCTCTCAATCTCCAGGACTGCTGCTTTTCATATATCTTGTCTCTATGGATTGATACAGGGTTTATATTTGCAAGCCGTATGAAGACCATCTCAGTGCTCATAGTAGTAGCAAGCCTCAGCCCTCCATCTTGTTGTTGACCTGGCTGCTCTCGCTGACCCGAGGCTGTTGCTCCTCTTCCGGGTCACATGCCAGGGATCTCAGGGGGCCTGCACCAGGGGCAGCGGCCAAGGGAGCCTGATCCTGGGTGGGGGCGGGGCCATGGGCCAGCAGCAGTACCACATGGCCCGCCGTGGCTCTGCATGGCCTGAGGTGGCAACAGTGCACAGGGCACGCTGCCCAAGTTTGGCTCCATTTTGTGGGGCTACAGCTCCCAGCAGCAGCAGTGAGCACATCTTGGGCTCCGGTGTGAAGTGGGAGGCGCTGTGGTGCCTCCAGGTGGCTGCATGCACTGAGGAACTGAGCAGAGGGCAAGGGGAGGGCAGCCATGGCAGACGAGGTGCTCAGGGTGGGGTGGGGATGGGCCAGGCTCGGGCGCAGCTGGTGGAAGAGGCTGGGGTTGCTCTGCCACCACATGCTTCACCCTTGGAGTCAGCGCTCTGAGCCTGTGTCTCCACAGCACTTCCTAACCTCCACTGCTCCCTCTCCAGGCTGTGTCCCCTCCATTCTGGTTTTGGCCCAGCCCTAGGATCTTGGCTGTCCTCCAGCCGAGTCAGGAGGCCCCTGAAAGCACGGGCCTCTGAAGCCAAAGCTGTGAGCGCAGGAGCAAGGGAGCGGGCCAAGGGTTTGCATGGAATGGTGCCTCCCTCCTTCTCCTCCTCATCCTGTGCCATAATGGCCACCTGAGCCACTTCTCTGGGTGGTGTCCAGTTTGCTCTTTCTGATGGTCTCAACTCTCATTTCAAATCCTTGCTGGGACCGTGGGATCTGCTTCTCTCCTTCTTTTCCTTCTCATGTTGCTATAATCCAGTGTCTGGGTGGCAATCTTCCAAGAAGATCTTTCTCTGCTGCTTACCTGGTTGCCATCTTCCCAGAAGTCTGTGAAGAAGAAAGTCTTGTGCTAATACTGATGGACAATATATCATGCCTATATCTTCTACTCTGAATAACTACTATAAAGACAACAATATACAATGTATCAACTACTGTAACTGTCCTACTAACCTGTTTGGAAATCGGCTTCATTGTTCTGCTTAACTTTTTTCTCTTTAAAATAAAAAACAAGTAAGTAAAATAAAGATTTACAATAAGGCACTGAGTGATTGAAGAACATGTTCAAGACTACACAGCCAGTGAGTCTTGGGGCTGATATTTGATACCAGGTACTCTGATCCAGAGCCTGTGTTCTTAGCCCAGTGGACTTCTCTCAGGACAAATGTAGGCATCACCCAGTTCCCAGCAAGGAGAGGATGCAGCAGTCAAGAGCCACACCTCAGACCCTAGGAAAAGGCAAACAGGGAAGAGTCAGACCACTTACAGGACGGCAGCCAACAGAACACATGAGGTGGAGGGCTGGCCAAGGAACTGTGAGCAGAGGGAACAGTAAGGAGTACAGAAGCAGCACAAAATAATGGAGGAGTTCAGAGTCTGTGTTATCCAGTGATCTGGAAAGGCTGGCCTTCTCAGGGGTTTCACCTGGGAAGGTAGGGTTCCCTTCCAAAGAGATAGGACCCCATAAAGGAGGCAGCTGAAGTACAAGCTTCATCTTGAGGGAACCAGGCCAGAAGAACATGTCTGGAACCAATAACCAGAACCAGTGTCCAAGGGGAGACAGAGTACTGAAGGTAAAAGTTGAGCTAAAAGGAGAGGATTAGAACCAGAGGCATAGCACTATTGATGGTGAGGAGACCCAACATACAGGGCAGAGATCCTGCCCAATTCATGATTAATTCTTAGTATGGCTATAAGATAAGCCCCTAGACAGACTGTAAGCAGCCTGAGTCTGACACCCAGCCTGCCCTAGGGCTAGAGAGAAAATCCAGTCCTCTGCACTGAGGAAAACAAGAGAAAAAAATCCAAGTGTCCAAATAGTTATTTGACAGTCTGTTAGTGAAGGTATTAAAACAGCAGACATGGTGTTTGCAATGCCACCTAACCACTCACTCAAATAAAACAATTTTATTTGCTATAGATTACAAGACATAATATTTGTCAAGAAAATGGGAATTCTACAAGGGAACCCATAAACTTCCCTGCATAACTTCTATTGCCTTGTGAATTCTGAAAGCTGGAGATGAAGGTTTTGGACAGCAGGTATTGTTCTGGGATGGAAGTTCATTATGTTTGTCCACTTGCCAAAGTGGAAACTTGTTCTGAGTCAAAACGTGGAAGGGTCTTTCTTCCCTCCTACTGGGCCCAAAGGAAGTGACTGGTGGGCAATAGAACTTGCTCTGAGGCAGCTCATCAATATCCCACTGTGAGTCCTGAACCTGGGCCTGCATCAGCAAGAGTGATGTCTTAGCTGGATTCACGTCCTAGGAAATGGGACCTGGTCTGAAATCAGAGCCGTGGCAGCTTGACCTTCTGAAAGAACCCTTAGAATGCGTTTAACCTGAAACAGGAAGACTGCCACTCTTTCCGAGACTGTGAGGCTGGGAATGGCTTGCGTCAAGCCTCTAGTTGGGGAAGGCCCCTTTGGCTGTCACCCTAGAAGAGAGTACCCTTTGTATGCTCCAGAAAAATGCTGTGCAATGGATGGTGATGGTTGTGGCCACCCACTGTCTGCTGAGCCTGAGACCAGAACACTTACAGTGTCAGTGACAGAAATAATTATTCCTTGTATTTGTGAATATGGTTCACAAAATGCATGAAGGGATTTCATATTACCAACACTCTTGGATCCCCTAGTCAGGCCTGTTTTCCATGTTTCTATTGAAGATCTCAGGGCTCAGTATGACCTGTCCCCAGAGCTCTGCAGCAGATCCTCAGCCCCTGTACTGAGACTCTCAGCCCCTACACAACATGAAAAGCAAACAATTCTGTAGTATGTGATCATAATTACCTAAAAAAAGCTCTCAATCTCCCCAGCACCTGTGTCCAGGCAATTTCCCCTCCATACTGGAACACAACAGTTTCTTCACTAGTCAATGAGCCCAAAGTAGTCAATTTGCAGTCAAGAGGTATGTTTTACTTTTAAAAAAATTCTTAGCATCCAGCCTGCTGAGATTTACATATGTAAGAGGCAGGGAGGACCAGAGCCTGTCCCAGGGATTGGCAGGTTTCAATGTCCCCTTCCCTGCTCAGTGGGGGCATTTGCTTCCTGAGTCATGTGGCAGCCAACTATTTCAGTTGTCATCTTTCCTTTTCTTTTTTGTGACAAATGCATGTCATTAACTTTGCCCCATTTGAATGTGTATGTGCTGCAATTATACTGTTAAGTTACAAAGCAGGCCTTCAAGCCACGGCCCCTTGACTTCAGACTTGGAGCTCTTTAAAACCATAACTGCACACCTCTCTCAGGCCAGTGCTGCCTGGAAAACAAATGCTCATCTGCTGACCTGTCCATGATACTACTAACAACAACGGTAATGATGGCATTGGTGGCAACAGCAAGTTTTGAGGTTACGTCCTGAGATGGCTGTCGTGTGTCTTTTATTTCTATTGTTTTTCAAACAGCACCTTGAGGCAGGCGCGCTAAGTATCCTTACTTCATAGATGGGGAAACCAAGGTCACTCTCCTTTTAATAGCCAGGGCCAGGGTGTAAGCCCAGAGCTGGGCATCTCCAACATCCACACCCTTATCCAGTTTCCTCTTCTTAATCTTTCAAGACTGCGGAGCCGCCATGTGTCCACTGTGTCTGAGAGGAAGCTGAGCCCTTTAGAGCCTGGCAGGAGCAGAACTGAAGCCTTTCCCCTGGGTTCTCTGGTTCACTCTGAGTGTGAACCTGGGAAGCAAATAGCAAAGGACCCTGTAATCTAATTAAATAAAGCTCCCAAGGAAGAGGACACTACCACTAAGTGAGCAAGCAGCCAGTGCTGACAAAGTGCTCAGATTTTGCACACTTTACCCTCCAGAAAGCTTGCTTGGGCCCCTGACAGAAGGGCTGTACCGGTGTTGATTTTCCTTCTGCCACAGCTGCTATTCCATGCTGGCTTTCAAAGCTCCTTGGAGTACTACACCTTCACTGCAATGGATCCTTAGAGCCCAGTCTTGACGGTACTAGGGATGGAACTCAGGGAAGTCTCAGAAATGAGGATTGGAGGTTTACTCCAATGAAGAGGAAGTACAACCTTGCCGGTGGAAGGAAGTATACTCCCCGGTGGCGGGGCTGGGCTGCAAGTGATACATTTAATGAAATAGTCCCCTGCTGTGCCGGGATTGGTGGCGGAGCAGTCGCAGCAAAGCTACATTGAGGAGTTACTTGCTCAGTGGGAAGCAGGGGTGATCTCTGCTTCTGTTGAAAACACTGATCAGAGTGTTCTTTACATTTTACTCTTCTGTCTCGCTCCTCGCCCCATTCCTGACCTGTCACTTGGCTCTAAATCTGGAGTTGTGGTGTTGGATTTTTTCCTGCTACTGGACCCGTCTCCTTCGTAAGTCCAGCTGCAGTGGGCTTAGGACCCTCTCTGGGGAGCAGGAAAGGATTGAGAATTGCTCTTTCCAAATTACTGAGGAATTATTTTCAGGAGATGTTTCCAGCACCTCTGGCATAAATTCAAATTACTGGTTCCCAGGGTACAAGCCAGGTGGTCTTTTAAGAACAAGAGGTAATAGTTTCCCGAGAGATGCTAGATGCGCCTGTCTCTGCCCAGGTCCTTTGGAGACAGGTGGATAGGAGCGCCTGCTCAAGGTCTCATTCAGGATTGCAGTGCTCAGTGTTGACAAAGGAACCAGGTTACCACATTACTAAGCCAGCCCTTGCACTTCCTATATCCTGGTGGCTCCATAAGCTAAAGAGGTACTCAGATGGTTAGAAGATACAGCTTTACTCCACTTAAAGCCCAGACGTACCTGTGAGGCAGTGGTGTGTGTGTGTGTGTGTGTGTGTGTGAGAGAGAGAGAGAGAGAGAGAGAGAGAGAGAGAGAGAGAGAGAGAGAGAGAGAGAGAGAGAGAAGCAGGCATGCAGGCAGGCAGAGATACAGGCAGAGACGGTATGTGTATGTGAGAAAGTGTGTATGCATGTGTGTGAAAGGTAAGAGAGATACAGACACAGAGAAGGTATATTTGTGTAAGAAATCACGTGTAGGGGGTGCTGTGGGGGGTGTAAATGAAAGGGAGAGAGAAGGAGGAAGAGAGGGAGGGAGAGAGAGAGAGAAATTATTTTTTGTCCCAGTGTGGGGCAGAGACCATTTTCTCTTCCTTATTTAGACCTTTGTTTAGACCCAATTGTCATCTGCTTGTCCCGGAGAACCTGCACAGCCTCACAGCTTCAGACTTATCTTATTTTATGTTTAACCTCATTAGCCATTTGCGGGCCTAGCCTGGGCCGGATCATTATGGCAGGCACACAAGGCCATGGACTCTGATGTTTATCTCTGCTGTGGAGTGTCTGGTATAGTAATTAACTTTGAGGTCTTGAATACAACAGGATACGGAGTGGGGAGGGGATGAGGATCAGAAAAGCCCTGGCCGGTTTGCAGAAGTCTTCATTAACCAGAGTCCAGTGATGTGCTTATTTGCTCCTCATATAGGAATAGTTATAATATCCAGCTGTACAGCAAGATGGTGCCCTCTCTTTGGGTATTTAACTGCTTGTACTAAAATCCCAACATCAGCTGCAGAATCCTGAGAAAGTTGCTGTACCTGTTAGAACCTCGGTTTCTTCATCTGTCAAACAGGCATGATAAAATTAGTATTAAATGAGATATAGAGTTAAAGGACTTGGCACAGTCTCTGGTCAACAAATACAAGGCTGTCCTATCTGGCCCAGGAGGCTGTCTGATGGCCAGGCCTGTCTGTTGTGCCCGCAGCTCACATTCCTGTGAAGGTGGCACCATCTAACATTGGTCATGCCTGACTCAGTTGGAATTTCATTGCTAAGAGCATGTTCCATGACCTCTGTCTTTCTGAACACCACTGTAGAAGCATATTTTTAAAATCATTCTGTGTTACTTTTGCCCTTCATCTTTCAAACTGGACAACATCAAACAACTCTTCCCTCTGGGCTTTCACTGGCACATGCCAAAGAAGTTCAATGGTGTCCCTCTTTCAGCACCTGGTTTTCAGGTTCCGTGGACTTTCTTGATAGCCACTAGAGGGCACATCTGGGGTCTCTGAGGTCTGTGTTTCTTGCTGATGGGATTCTCAGAGTCCAAAGTCAGTAACTGCAGAACCCTCAGAGGTGAAGATCCCCATTTTGGTGTGGATGACAGGAACAGAATTTTGGGGCTGGAACTAATCAAGGAGACTTACCACATGGTGGAAAAAGCCCATGCGCTACCCCTCTGTGAGGTTAAGCTATATGTTTTGTTCTAACAAAACCATTTACAATTATTTTGCTCCCAAACAATCACTGCCTACAAAATGCCTCCCTATAAACAATCAAATAAAATCAGTATCATTTCCTCTTAATTTTTCATGCAATTAGTGTGTGATTAGAATTTCCCAGGCTGTGTATTTTCTGTTTTAGTAGGCTGGGCAGCTGGTGGTCATGAACTTCAGAGTGAGAGAAATCTGGCTTCAAATGAAAGCTTTCTCTACTTACCAATTGTTTAGCTTTTGACAGATCACCTTTCTGACCCTCAGTCTTCTCTATAAAATGGGAATAATTATAATCCTTCAAAGGACTTCTGTGACAGTAGATGTACAATGAGTATACTCTCTAGGATATAACACTATTATGACTGTTTTGATTTTTTTTAAATGACACTAGTAGTCACAAATATCCTTGATATAGCTTGGAAAATAGCTTATTACTTCCAGGTTATAATTAAATGTGTCAGTTCCACTACTGTCACAGTTTAAATTTTATCCACCAAGATTCCTTGTTAAACATTTATAAGACCATTTCAGAAATATGCATTTTATATAGACCACTAATGCCAAATCTCAATTAGTAACAATTTTTATAACAACACATAACTGAGGTCAGGAACTATTTATGCGAAATGACAAGAACCACCGAACAATGTGCAAAGAAAATAGTGTGCCTGCTTGGCCGTTCCTAGCATTTCAAATCAAGGTGCTGCATTTAATTAATTTCTAGAAGGTTTAATCTCAGACTTATTAAGAGCATTATTTTGTGAAGGAAAACAAACAGCCCTGCTAGCGGCACCAAATATGTTTATTCCAAATAGTTAATTAAATTGTGTCAGTTCCTGCCCTGCAGCTTTCAGGCTATTCTGTTTTTCTACCCACATGGACATTTTGTCATCATTCATTTTTATTTCCTCTTCAGCCTTTTAAAAACAGGCACAAAGCAGCAGCAAAGCATGTGTGTAGTTGGAGCATTTTGCAAAGTTAAATTGGTTAAATACGGTGTGTGCATTGGCTCTTGGGACTGTCTCCATTTTTCAAAATCCACTGGGATTTTTCAGCACCATCAAAATAAACCTGAACAGTTGTGACCCAGAACACCAGCCGCAGCAGCAAAGCTGGAAGACTCTGGAAGGCCTTGTTGCTCGGAGCTACATGGAAGGGGACGTATAGACTGGTACCTGGGTGGAAGGAGATGTGTGAGTTGGCTTCCAAAACTTCTAACTCAGGCCCTTCCAGTATCTCCCTGCCTGCAAATACAGAGGGGCATGTGCTAGCTTAAGGTCTTTCTCTAAGAAGCACAAGATCTTCCTTTTGACTTTGTGAGTACAGAACACCAGCCTGCAGAGGCGCGAGGAGATGGAGGGAAAGGGAAAGATTTCAAGCACTCTTTTAACATGGCAATAGGCGGTGCGATGAGCTCTCTTCAGGAAGACTTCAGTCATTATTTGCCCAAAGCCCAGTGACACGCCACAATTAGGGCAGTTCTTTCCTAAGAATCAAAGGCTCCTGGCTCCTCGTCATACTACCTCCAAAGCCAAGTTGAGAGAAAGCCCAGAGGACAAACTACTCTTACACTAGTTCACAGGTCCATGCCTGCAAGTCAATATTAGTAAAACTAAAACAATGAATAAAACCACCTAGCTTTGTAGATGGTGCCAAACACCGTGCAAAGTACCATTCATTTATATATTAATTCCATAACTGTTTGCCAAAAGCCTCTGAGGTCCCAGACCCTCTTCCATCCTTGTATAATGAGTGGTTGAAACAAACATAGTGAAAGGCCTGTGTGCTCATCAGTGTGTCCGGCTTCAGAGATCGTCTCTGCTGAGCCTTCTCTGGAGCTGTGCCTCCTCCAGGATGAGCAACAGTGACAGCAATTGGCATTTACTGACCACTCTCTATTAGCCAGGCACTAGGCTAAACCATTTCCTACATTAACTGTGGTTAACTCTATAGGATAGGCAACAGCTCAGGCAAATTTCTGTGCCAGAGAAAGCTTTTAAGAAAACAAGACTAGACAGGCTTCAGAAGGAAGGAGTATGTGCGAGCTGTGTGCCGGCAAAGGTGTAGTAAGACAGAGGTATGCCAGTTGGGTCTGGAAGAGTTTACAAATATGGTGAGAAGGTGGGTGAGCATCCCAGTTATTGAAAGTTGTATAGATGGCAGTGGAGAATAGGGATCTAGGAGATCCAAGCAGAAAGGTGGATGAGAGGATATTTGGAAGGCAGGAGGGATGGCTAGGGCAGCTGGCTGGCAGAGGTCCCTGAACTTTATGCCATTGTTATCAAACCAGAAGCAGGCAAAATGCAGTAAATTGTTGCAACTGATGGAATCCTGCCTCTGTCAGGCCGATGGATTGCCTTGCTCCGAAGAGGGTAACTGTCACTAGCCAGCAGGGTGGTGGCACAACTAACTGTGCATCATTGTTATTTTGCACATCGGTGTATGCTTGAGAGGGAATATATTTTGTGGCGAACAGTGAATGTCCTGCAGCCTTGTTGTTTCAGCTTGTGTTGTGGGTCTACCTTTTATTAGCTGTGTATCCTTGGAAGAACGATACAGCCTCTCTGTGCTTCAATTTTATCTGTGCTGCAAAATGGAGTAATTAGTGCCTTGCAAGATTATTGTATGAAATAAGTTCTCACTGTGTATTAGCCCTTGTTGTTGTTGTCATTGTTGACTTATTATCATATCTCCAGCTTTGAGAAGGAGTATTATTCCAGAGCCCACAGCCTGAGGCATAGACTGCGTAAGAGCGTGCAGGCTCACCCATACAGTGCATCTTCCTCTGTTTGTCAGTCATCTGCGGTCATTAGCCCAGATGAAGGGTGATAAGGTATCCGGGGAATGTGCCCAGGCCCCTCGGCTGTGAAAAATATAACTGCAACTACTTTATTGGAAGGCTAATAACTTAGGGGTGATTCCTTTAGTGTGGAAAGCCTCATTCAGCAGGGATCCGGGGGCCTTGCCTGCAGCGCTGTTCTCCTTCAGCAGGCATACCCTAAGGAAGGATACTGATCCGGGGAGAAGGTGCTGTGCTGATGATGGCTTTATCAGAAACCCTGTTGTCCTCAGCAGCTCTGGTGGGCGTAGAGCAATAATCAGCCGTGTTTCCTCTCCAGCCCAGGAGGCAGGAAGTTCCAAATTGGACTCCAATTAATTCTGAAGGAACAATGGGTTTCTCCAGAATCTGGTGGTTCTGAACAGGTCTAAGGAGGTGTCACACAGCCTCAGAAAATAATTACAGCTGAAAGGACGATGCCTCCAACTCTGGGCTCCTGCCAGTACACCTCGAACAAATGTGTGTTTCTCCTTCCTCACAAGGTTCACTGCCCTTAATTACTACCCTGCTTCATTAAGGGGCAATTAATTTTGTGACTCGGTTTTAAAAGGCAATAATTATAAGGTGAGGACAAAAAGCCCATGGTTAAACATAATCAGGCTGGATGTTAGAAGGTGCTCCCTGGCAGATTAAAGGAGGAGGGAGGCAGGGAAGGAGCCTGAGTCCTAAGAAGATGCTTTTCCTCCTTTGCCCCTCCTTCCCCTGATACACAACTGCCTCTGTTGCTGCAGGGTTGCATGTGGGACAAGCCCGTGTGTTTCTGTCCAGTCAGTAGGATTTTGCATCTTGCAGGTTCTGAGGTTGTGTTCAGTGGGCACTCTCCTGTCACAGAAGTCAGCCAGAAAGCTAGGCCCACGCTCAGTGGCCTGGAATCTTGGAGGGCATAGCTTCCTAAAGACACCAGACCCCAGGTCAGCATTGCACGTGTAGAGGCACATTCTTTTCCAGTGCCATTGTAGATACACCATCCTTCATTTGTTTATCAGCCATCCAATGTTTGTTGACAGCGTTCTAGACCCTGTGCTAGACTCTTGCAATGAGATGGTGAGCAAGACAAACATCTGCCACGCCCTGAGGGGTTTAGAGTCAGGTGCAAGAACTGAATGGCAATGAATTAAGTACTCAGGGCAATAATTTGAAGTGACGAAACATGCCAGAGAGGACAAGTTCAGGGTTCACAGGACCATGGAATGGGGCCAACCTTGTGGCCAGGGAAGATGGTCCCAAGAAAGGGACTTGAGAACTGGGATCACAAAGAATAGAGCACAGCTCACAAGTCAGTGTGGGTGGGAAGAAGAATGCCAGTCCCAGGGAAAAGCCACACAAAGGCTCTCACACAGGACTGAGCAACACCTTCAAAAAATAGAAATAAAGGTCACAGAGGGCAAAGGGGTTAGCATCATGAGATAAAGAAAAGAAGCAGGTTGTAAAATGAGCCTCAGTTTTCCCAGCCATAAAATAGGATAAAATGAAAGCATTGCCCTGCAGCTGCTGCATACCGTATTTACTGAGGTCCTTTTGTACCCCTGGCTTTTTTCTTACGGGAGAGGGCAAAGCTGGAATCACAGAACTCAACTCACTGACACTGTTTAATGCTGACAGTGTAAGTTGATGAGCCCTTTACTTTGATGTTTCTGAGTTCTCTATCCTTTGCGCCGTGTGCCCATACGAGTCTCCTTCCTGTGAGCACCCAGACCTCTCTCACACACACGTGCATGTACATAAGCGCATATGCCTGGTTTTTGCTAAGGAAATGGAAATCCTACTCCAGCACTGTCCTGTGGGTTTAGGGTGTGGGTGTTGGTGTCAGACTGAGTTTACACAATGGTTACACTAATCACTACTCTTTTAAGCTTAACAAGGGCATGTTACCTCCTTATACTTAACTTTCTATTTCTGGGAAAGGAAGGTGAGGTTGTTGTCTCATTGGTGCTCTTTGGGTTAGAGAAGACAAGCCATGGAAAGTCCTCAGCAAAGAGTAAATCCTATAGAAGTGTTCTTACTAAGCATATTATTATTATTGAGCTTCATGGCATCATGTCTAGTTCCTCACAAGTGCTTAATAAATGATATTGTGGTTACTAAACACTTTGTAACTTGCTTTTCAGCTAAAGATGGAATTAATAAGAGCTTTTGAGGGAAAGAGGCAGAGATGCAACCTACACAGAGCTGAGGATGAGCTGGCTGTTAGGACTCACCTTCCCTTTTCCTTTGCTTCATTTTATATCTCAGTACTGTTGTCTCAGGGCAAATAGGCTTGCTTCCCAGAGCAAGAGAGGTGGGCTTTGGCAGCCCAAAGGTATGTTGTTCCACCACTGACCAACTTGGAAAAAGACAGTCTCAAACAACTGCAATGTGAACAGCCACCAGTATGGCCTCTCAATGACGCCTCCTGGGCACATACTCATCGTACAGACAAATTACTGTAGCCCCAGGATCTGCGTTGGGGGTGATTGGAAGCCCCCACCCTATGAATGGAGTTGAGGGGTAGTTGTTGGGGGCAGGACAGGTTCCCCGTAGAAAATGAAGAGGTGAGCATAGGCGAGGCTGTTAAGATCTCCTGATGAGGGCTCGTGTCTGGACTGTAGCATAGACCCAACTTAGCTGTATGGCCCTGAGTCCTTCAGACCTGCAAGGAGCGCCCTGTAGGGTTGATGCATACCACAGTTTGAGTTGGACCCTGGATATTCCAGGAATCTCAATTTACACTCAGTCTCAGAGCTAATGAACTGCTTTTCTATTTCTCTGTCTCTGGGCTAAATCCAGTGGGCAGTGACCCAACACTCCAGTGATTCGTGGGCCCGCAGGAGAAGGGGAGAAGCTGATTATGGAGTCAGCAATTACTCTGCCTGAGCCCCTGCCTGGCGGGGCCTTATCTTTATTTATGGCTGGCTGAGCCTCCCAGAGCCCAGTTTTTGCCCTTGAGTGACTAGTACAGTGCAGTTTTAGTTCATAAAACACTGTTTGTTTATAATCCTTAACGGGTTCTGTTTTATTAAAGGAGAAGGCTCCATGCAGAGTATAAATAAAGTTAACTGGTGAAGTTTTAGTTTGTGTTCACAGTGAATATGCAAGGGATAGACTCACCCCAGACTTAAGCACATTCACAACCTGAATTTATAAAAAAAAAAAAAAACTTGGGGATCTCTGAGGCCTGGACTAAAGCTTTTCCAATGATGATGCTGAGGACAGGTAGAAACAAAAATCTTAAAATCAGCCCATTACAGTGGGTTTTTACGGTTGGTTTATTTATGAGACAGCGTAGCAGCCAGTATGTCTCTGTGTTCAGTTCCACCACTAAAATTCGGGTAGCCCTCGATCTATTTCTGTTTGAAAGGGAGAGAGATCTTAAACCCAGGGGTTGTTTCTTGCAGTGGGTGGCAGAGGAAAGTCTTCAAAGAAGCAAAACGCAAGGGAAGACACGTGACTCAGATTGGTAGCAGTGGAGAAAAGTTGTTTAGGGTGTTGCAAGAGGAGCTGTTTACATAGGGAGTGGAGATGATTCAAGGAGAGTGGGTTCAGGGGTCAGGTCCTGCTGGTGGATAGCGGCCCCATCCAAAGAATTTGATACTTGATTTAGGAGGCAGTGAGAAACCACTGAATCTTGAGGTACAGAGCTGCATGCTTGGATTTAAGTTTGGCCCTCGGGATTCTGGATACCTATCAGCTTCACCCATGTGGGCCTGACCCTCAGAAGCAGCTCTTCCCTTCCCTCGCCCACATCTCCCCTGGACTCTGGAAGAATGGCCCACAGTGCTTTCTGTCTTGCCCTCACTTCACCGTGTCCCCTTCCTCCTGTCTTTGTACTTGCTGCAGATAGGGTGGAGGTGGTCTCTGTGGGAAGGTTTGTTCTTGGGAAGGAGGAGGGGCAATCTCAAGGTCTCTGCACAGGGAACATGCTCTGAATTTCCTACCCAAGGCCTGCTGCAGACTTCAGCAGTTTCAAAGTAAACTTTGCCTCTAGTAGATGAGATAGTTCTTTGAGATCTTTCTGTGGCAGCCTTGTAAAGAAGAAGGGAAACCTAGAGGTGAGGGTGAAGTTTGTAGGGCAAAACTCTAGGGAGTACCAGGAATAACATCCTCCCACCTCCCTTGCATCCTTCCTTCCATCTATCCAGCAAATATATTAAGCTCCAATTATGTATCTGATATTCTACACAGAATATCCCATTTTAGAACGATTTTTTGAGAAAGAAAAATTGAAGCCATGCTCATTATCCATAAGCACTCAGGAAGGAGTGGCAAGGAACTGGCACATATTTTGAAACCCTTCCTCTGTGCTCACAGCCAACATTGCAAATGAATGTTGTTATCCCATGGAGCCCAGAAAATGCCTCAGCCTCATCCTTGACCCAGTGCTGCGGGCAGCAACTTCCAATTATTCCCAGTGTGCTCATGGGATTGTTCCTGAATGTCTGATAGCCTTGCTAACGGGCCATGCCTGACTTCTTAGCATTGGATCACTCCGTAGGCCTAGAGGCCCTTGCATCCCCACCCTTCTTGGCGCAGCCCCTCTCTCCTCATGTCCCTACCTACTGAATCTTTTCTGTCCTTACTTAGAGATGGGAAGATACACTGGCTATAGCTAGAAGCTGGCACTGAATCAGAGGGCTTGCAGTCCTAAGGATGCAGGGTTTATATGCAAGGGTTAATGCTGCGGCTAACCGGGATTGTCACTTATGAAGTGGAACCTTGGGCAAACTCACTTCCCTGAATCTTCTTCTTGTCACTGGAATGGAAGTTTGGATGAAATAGTCTTGAGTCCTGTAGAGTTCTGGCATTTTCTCACCTACATGATTAACTATGACCCTTTTTACTCTGAGTTTCAGTTTCACTGTCTGCCTCAGTGATGGTGGGAATAACAAGGGAAAGAGGTGACCTGGCTCCCTGGTTTTTATTACTGTATAAACACAAACAAGAGCTCATCAGCCACAGCTGGGGAGAAGTCGAAGCTAGGTCCCCACTAAGGCTTTCAGCCCTGGAGCACCTTGTTTTGCTCTGCCCAGCAGCCTGCGTGTGGAAGATGATAGGGGTCCCTAGAGCTCTTTATGGACACCCCTTGGCTCCGTCGCCCGCCTGCCCATGCCACTTGCCTATCATGGGAAGATTTTTTTCAGTTTAGCCCACAGCTAAGGCTGGTTCCAAGGTCCTGCAGAGATTTCCATCACCAGGAAGAGCCCATTCCTGACTCCATTCAGGGCCATGGGGAGGTGGCAGCAGGCCAGTCAGCCTCTCCCTGCTAAGGCTGGTTTGCTGTACTTGTGGTGGTGTTTGACCTGCAGTTAATATATCAATATTTACTCGGGAGGGTATCTGGCAAAGAGCAGGTCCCTGGGATGCTGGCAGATAGATTGCCTTCTTCTGTAGCATTCTTCATTTTTTGGCAGGAATAGAGGGGGATCCTAGCTGCTGACGAGAGGTGTGGAAAAGGAGCCCCCCCCCCCCCCGAGACTTCCCCCAAGAGAGCTTCAGTCTCACAGTTTGGCACTGGGTTATTTTTTCAGTGCCTCATGCTGTCTTCATCGCTAACTATTTTCCAGCATAGTTCACTTATTCCAGCTTTACTGGAATTCTGCTCCTCACACCCATTTTTGTCTCAGTGACTTAGCTGGAATCCCCAGGGGTTGAGGTAGTGCTAGGAGGAGTAGCACTTGCTCACTGAGAACACGGAGGCACAATCCGACAGCCTGAAGTGAATTCCGCTTTTGCTGGCCAGCTGTGTACTCAGAACAAGCCTCTCAACGCCTTGAGGTCTGAGCCCTCTGGGAAAAGAGGGTGATGACCACGGAAGAGCTATAAGGAATTCATAAGGTCATCCCCCCAAGGCAACCTGCAGAGTACCTCATGCAAATAAAGCTCATGAAAAGGTGGATCTTTTTCAGGATCACTCTTCTCATTCACTAACTGGTGACTAATGGGTCATTTTACCTACACTGAGTATCTTGGCGGCAAGTACTGAATGCTGTGCTTCTTCAGTGGTCTTTCTGTTTCTGTTCTAAAGGCACAGTGCTAGGTACACAAGAGAGTCTACCTACCGCTGTGGGGTTTTAATGCACTAACCTACATTAAGAGCTGGTGGTCTCACAGTGATGTGCTGTAGGACCCAGGAAGAAATCGATGGCAAAGAACTGGCCTTTGGTCTTGGGGAGAGACTTGCCGGTACAAAATGAGGGAAAGGAAACTCTGCCGATAATCTCTTTGGGAAGCTGAGAAAAGAGGCCCTGCCTGGGAAAGGTCTCCAGCAAGAGCTGGAGCAGCTGGAACCCAAGGTAGACAGCAGTTCTCCACTGTGATCTAAAACGATAACGTGTTACTTAGAATAGCACTAAAGCTTTCAAATTGTTCTCTAAAATTTAGAACAATTTTCCCCATGATAGCGTCACTGATGCTGTTTCTATTCTGAAGCACTTCTTGATGTGCAAGTCAGGTATTGCGTAACAGCTGGGGTACCCAGAATCTGGCACATCCCCGGTTAAGCCTGTGCAAATGTGTTCTGCAAAAGGCAAAAGGTCGTTAGATGGCGAAAGTGCCAGAGAGGGAGGGCAAGGCCTGCAGCTCGATAGGACAAGCTCCTAGAGGTCAGATCAGTGCAGCCATACTGTGGGAACTTTTGTTGTAGGCTCTGGCATTAAGTATTGCATGTACATTATCTCATTTAATTTGCTCAGAAGTTCTGTAATGCAAGTGTCTTGGGTCACTCTCCCTAGAAGCAGATTCTGAGCTAGAGAGACTTGTGCAAGCAGTGTGGTAAACAACTGCTCTAAGAAGAAAGCTTGAAGGAGCTGAGAGGTAGGACAGACAGGAAGGAAGCCCTGCGGGTGCAGCAGAGGTCTAACATCAGCTGCACGTGGAGTGTGAATGGCACCACACATCTGTCTTCACTGGATGCAAGAGGACCAGCAGGGCCCCAGGAATCCTGTGGGAAACTTGCCTTTCAGGTGAGGTCACACTTCCCAGGAGAGAGCATAGAGCATGACTTCCTGTGTACTTCTAGGAGAGCTTCTCTTATGTTCCAAGGGCAGCTTTGAGCTATTAGCAGTGAACCAGAGGTTCACTGTGGGAGGAATGTATCAACCTAATAAAGGGCATCTCGCTGGGCCACCCATAGCTTTGGCTGCTAAAGGTATAGTGGACAGGACGTTTTCTAGATGAGGAAACTGAATCCTAGAATGTTTATGTCATTAGCCTACAAATGTATGGAGCCAGGATTCAAACCCAGTTATCCATCTCCAGAGCCTTTGCTCTTATGTGGTTTATACTGCACCCTCTGTTAAATCACTTTTTTCCAGCTGAGGGCCAGGTAGGTACCAGTAAACCAGACATATATGAGGGCTCCGCAGCACTGGAGGTAAAGAAAAGGTCAGGAGAGGAACTCTAAATCAAGGTCAGACTTCACACTGCTCTCAGGTGACCAGCTCATCTAGCTCTGCCTGGGACTGTTTTTGTTCTGGCACTGAAGTCTCCAAATCCTGGTGACGCCCTCAGTTCTGGGTGAAAGAGGATGGTTGGTCAGCCTAGGCCGTGGATGGAGTGGGGGGTGAGGGTGTGAGGATTCCTGTGGCACCAGGCCAGGCAGTTTTAAAGCAAGCAAAGCTTTCATCCTAGGGCTTGAAGGGTCAGTCACCTCAGCTGGTGGGAGGAGGGAGGTTGGGGTGGGGAGGAGGAGGGAGAGAGGAAAACCCAAACGGGAGGCCATGCTGCAGGAGCTGAGCAGGGTGGGCGGTCTGAGATCCAGGCTGAGCAAGGGGAGGAGAGAGCTCTGCTCAGGGAAGGTGAGGGGAGTCAGTTAGCAGCCCCCTGGGCCTCCTCAGGGAGCTTGCCAGAAATAGATACCATCTCCTACCTCCTGCTTCTGAGCAAGCTGTTTTGCTGTGTGTGTGTGTGTGTGTGTGTGTGTGTGTGTGTGTGTGGTGGGTGGCAGGGGTGCAGACTGATTGAGAAAGAAAAGGGGAGGATGTATGCCGGAATTAATCCAGTGAGGAAATGTTCTGTTTCTAACACATCCATAGGGATTGGGCAAAGAGAATCGGCTCCTGTGCTTTTGAAATGCCTGATAAGGTCTGAATTTGAGACATCATCTACAGGCCTTAGGTGAGCTCTCGCCTCAGGCCTGGGGCCATAAAACTCATGCATAATCATGCCCTTTGCTGAAGTTTTCTGGGTAGGTAGCAAAGAAAGTGGTTGGGATCTGGAGTCTAGAGAATTAAGAGCAGAAGAGGTGTCCAATCACCAGGATTGAGCTCTGGGTTTAATGGCTCAGCATGGGGCAGGGCACATATCCCCTCCTTTGACTGAATACCTGGCCTGTTCTCCAGATGGGAAAGCAGAACCCAGGCCCAGAACAGGTGATTTTAGGAATTGAAAGGAGGGGGCACCAAGAGCTCACCAAGCTTAAGCTTAATCTCTAAAGTGGTCGAATTAGCTGTTCCCTCCCCACCATTGAAGAATAGTTCATTCTGACCCATGATTTGACTAGTATTTCTCATCACTTTGGGAATGAGGTTGGTTATGGGGCCTTCCCAGGTCATTAAAGGGTTTTGTCGAAGTCCTCCTTGGGTAGCAGGAGGCCTGTGCGAGGGAGTGGCCGGAGCTGGACAGTGTGGGTGTGGAGGAGATACTGGGGATCACCTGCCTTTCCATGGATGGGGAAGAGAATGCTGCCCTTTTCTTTACATCACTAGGGTCCCTACTGAAATTTCCATCTCATAGTCCAGGTGCTTTTCTTTATATTTCCTGATCAATGTGAGCTAAAGTCGGTGATTTTTGAGGGCCACCCGGGAGGAGTGGTTGCCACACCCCCACCTCCATTCCCACCCAGCTGGGTCCTGACTGTGATGTCCAGCCTCATGCCCCTGCATTTGATAGGAAAAGTGAGCATCAACTAATTTTTCACTTTCCCCTCTGGTATTTTGCCCTCTGAGGCTTGGGAGACTTTAGGGGTAGCCTGAGAAAGAGGAGTTCGTCTCTCCTGCTTTGGAACACTGAAAACAGCTCTGTGAAGTGCCAGGCACTAAAGGCAGGACCAAAGTGATCACCTGAAGCTTCTCACTCTCTGGCCACTCTCAGCGGAAAGGAGGCGTGGGGAGTAAAATCCCAAAAGGCTACGGGTTGCCTACTCCAGTCATGTTCCAGCATCTGGTACTGTATAAACTTCCTGACATTCTTCTGTGCCCCTAGAAAGAGATATGTATGCTTTATATCAGGACCCCAGTAATCAGACGCATATAAATATATACATACTGAAGAGGAGTGCTATGAAGCAGTATTTCCCCTCACTCACGACTGGTGATAAAAAGGTTTTACTGGTGATGAGGGTAAATATTGTTTCTGTGTTTCTGGTGGTATCTGTGCTATTTCATGTCTTGAAAATATTAGCCTTGACAGTCTCTGAGTGGGTCTTCTGAACCCAGAAACTGAGAACAAGCCACAGGTTAAGAAAACACTGGTCAAGTTCACCCTCTCATTTTATGGAGGAAAAGACAGATGGACAGTGAAGGAAAATGACCCTCAGATTTGCAGCACAAAATCCAGACATACTCATTGAGTATCTATTATATGCCAAGAACTGCTGGACACCAGATACATAGTGGTAAGCAAACCAGTGTGATCTCCGTCCACAAGATATTTAACACCTTGTGGGAGAGGCAGACATTAAGCAAATAAACTAACCAATGTATAAAATTATAGTATGAAATCCAATGAATGCTATAGGGAAAGCAAACTGTGAGCTCAAGTACAGAATGTCTGGAGACAGGAAGAGACAGCAGCTGCTGTCTTACAGGGTGACCAGGAAAGCTGTTTCTGAGGTTGCAAAATTTAAGTCAAATCCTATAAAGAGAATGAGGCAGCTGGAGAGGGATAGGAAAGAGGAGAGGAGAGAGACAAGAAAGGGAGGTATGTTTTGAGCAAGGAACACAGCATCTATGAAGACTTAGAGAAGAATTGAACTTGACCTGAAAGCTACTCAGCACAGCTAGAGCATCCTAGGAGGAGGCGCTTGATGGCTGCCAGCTGCGGGGAGAATAGGAGCCTGCGCCTGTTAGGTTTCGATGAACCTCAGTCTGGTCAGTGGGTATCACTGAGAAGTCCTAATTCAAGCATGCGACATTATCCAACTGATGGCTCTAAAATGCCCCCGAAGTCAGAGGAAGACGAGTTATCGCATGATGTGACTTATACATGGAGTCTAAAAAAGTTGATCTCACAGAAGTTGAGCATAGAATGGAAGTTACCAGAGGGAGACTGAGGAGAGGGAGCGGGATGGGAAAGGATTTTGAATATCTCACAACAACGGACTGATCAATGTTTGAGGAAGTTGGTTATGTTTGCCTTGATTTGAACATTTAAAAAAGTGTGTAAGTATGTAACCATCACATAGCACTCTGTAAATACATACAAGTTTTAAGGATCAGTTCTTTTATTAAAAAACTAGCAATACAAAACTAGTTTTATCATGCAAAACTACGATAAAATACATAAACAACTGAGGAACAAAAGGAAGTGTGAAATAATCTCCAGTGCAAACAATAAAATAATACTAAAAAGCAAGCTTAAAAAAATAAAATAAAACATGCCCTTGGCTACTATGTGGAGAAAAGATCAGAGGGACCAAGTGTGAAAAGAGACTGATTTTTTTGCCTATAGTCTCTAGAGGGAGGCTGGTGGATCTGCCTTCACCATGGCCCAGAGCTTTGCACATTTAGAACAACTGCATTATTAATGAAACATTTGCATCTTAGGAAATGATAAACCAGGCTGCTACATGTAAAAATTAAGTAACTCAATTTGTTTTAACAGCTTGTGCTCTAGTACAGCAATTTGTTTGGCATATACACAGGACTCCATCAGAACAGTAATTATGCCATGCTAATTATTTTACTGAATTGTGTACATCTGACATTTAATTACAAGAAAGTATGTGAGAGTAGATTTTTTCCTCCCTCCGCCTGCCTGACAGGTAGTTTTGTTTCCTGTACATTCTTTGCACCTATATTGTCTTGATGCCAAGTTGTCATCTGCGACAGAATCGTGTTTCCATGACAGCTCTGCTCAGCTACGTTGCCTGCAAGTTGCAATCACCAAAATAAACAGTTGACACAGATGTCATTCTCACCCTCCCCATTCTGCCTCTCCCTCTCCCTCTCCCTTGATCTAGCTCCTACTATAAAGATTTTATTTTTCTCCTACTTTGAGAAGGAAAGTGATTTCTGTCAACCTTGAGCATCCTTTAATATATCAGCACATCTCTTGGTAGCTTCTCCTGTGACCTCTGCCCTTTTCCATGGAAACTGTCGGCAAGCTGACTACAGTGGCTCTGCACAGATGCCATAGCTCTGCAGCTGTGGGCAGTAGACCAGCAGGCTCCAGGCTTTGCTTTCACTGGGGAAGTGGCAAAGGTGGGCTGACCGTTCAAGATGCCAAGAAGATGGACCGTGACCATGGCTTGCCCTTCACAGGGTGTGTGGACAAACACTGTAAAGCTGAGTGGGCTTGGTTCCTGGGCCATCCCCACAGAGATAGGGCTGAGGGAAGGGAGTTGTGGGGAAAGAATCCCAGAGAGAAGTGAAGCTCTTTCTGTGGGTAGAAATACAAAATCTGAGCTTGGCTAAGGGAAGGAAGAGTAGGAAGAGAACCAGACCATGAAGCTCAGGCATTCCTTTGCTAGTGCATTATCTTGATTGATATAACTGTGACAGGCCCTCCACAAATGGGAAAGTGTGGCCCCATCCCTATTAGACACACTCAGGACTCCTACTCAGATTTCTTTGAACCCTGTTAGTCTGCTTCTCTGCTTCTTCCTCTTCTTGCTTCCTTTCTTTCTCCTTGTTAGCATCCATTGTCATTCTTTAGAACCCAAGTTGGGCTGAGCATCAAATCAGATAGGTATATACCTAGCTGCAGGAACAGAAGAGTTAACTGCAGGAGCTTAAAGTGATGGGTCTTCAGAATCCTGCCACAGGCAGAAACTAGGGGATGCAGCTCTTCCAGAATGACATTGAAGCCCCACCTTCTCCTTCTGGACCTCCGTCTTGCCAGCTTCCAACTTCATGTTTATAAGAAGGCTGCCACACACAAGTGATACCTGTGAAGGGCCTTCTCTCTCTGGACTGTCTTTTGCCTGTAGGTTAAGTGGACAGAAGGGTAGTGTGTTTTAGGTTTATAGCCCCAGTAGTAGGGGAAGATTAGGAAGAACCTAGATAAGAATGGTTTGAAGGAAGCTAAGCCACAGAGTTGGTCAAGGAGGTACATAGTGTGGAACACAGATATACTAATCTCTGGCCCAATTTCTCTGAGGTAAAAAACACATGTATTAAAAACTAACTTTCTAAGTTAGTGGAAGGTGATAAATACAGTATTGGGAAATAATTTGGACTTGATTCATATTTTAAGAGATGAAGAGACTAAGTCAAAGATAAAAGGGACTGAGTTAAGGCTAAGTAGGACCAGAATCCTGTTTGGCAGCCCCTGCTAATCCAGTGGTTCTGCTCCTGGTAAGCATCACAATGACCTATAGTCTTGAAATAATACCCATGACACCCCCCAAGAATTCCGAATCCAGTACGTCTGGGGCCGAGATTGAGAATCTGCAGCAAGTTCTTAGATGATATGGATGCTGATGAGCCAGGGACCCCACTTGAAGAACTGCTGAGCTAATCAATTGCAAACATGCCATTTATAGCCAGTAATCTCACAGCAGCAGATTTTTTAAATTATGCTATTTTTATTTGAGGTTCTTTATGTGTTCTTTAACAACTCAATAACATAGTGGGAGATCATCAAAGTAGTGAATGTGAAAACCAGACTCGATTTTAAAATGTCGGTGCCCTGTTGTTAGGAAGCCAGAGGCTCTTTATTCCTGTGATCTGGCCATGTCTCAGAGAGATGGACTCATGCCTCAGTCATCTGTCCTCAGACACTGCCCTTTCTGAGATTACTAAAACAGGTTGAGAAATGCTAATCGAAACTCTAAGGTCTTTAATGCTCCAACTCTGAAACTTCTTGAGCATGGACCACACCATGAAACTTTGGACTGCACCGTGAAACTTTGTTCTGTGCACAAAATTATTTTTTAAAAATTGCACAAAATTACCTTCAGAATATGTATATAAGGTACATATGAAACATAAATGAATTTCATGTGTAGACTTGGGTCCCATTCCCTACGGTAGGTGCAAGCATTATAAAATAAAAGCGCAGTCTGAAATGCTTCTGTTCCCAAACATTGTAAATAAAGGCAGTAAACCTCTACTATACATTTAGCGAAAACTTTAAGTCCATGTTTCTCAATTTTTTTCACCATATAAGTTAGTATCTCTAAATAGTATATGGCAATGTTTTGTGTATTTTCGAACATTTTACATCAGTAATGTCATGCTTATGTATTGTTCCTTGGCATACACTTTTCATTCAATGTTATGTTGTGTTCAACTCATGCCAGTATATGTCAGCCTAGTTCATTGAACCTCTTTGTACTATTCCATATTCATATGCCATAAGGTATTTGGCCTTCTCTCCTGTCTCAGATTGCTTTCAATAGAATTCATATGGCTTGATATTATTATTAATAACAGTAGTACATTAAAGTAGGACATCAGTTTGAACTCTTTGTATATTTACTGATGTGGTAAATATCTGTTACCTACTTTGGGCCTGGCACTGTTTTAAGCACAGGAGATACAGTACTGAACAAACAACCTCCATACCCTCGTGATCCTTATGCATACACCTACAACAACTCTACCAGGTGCTGCTGTTGTGCATCTACTAGGTGAAGAAACAGAAGTTCTGTGAAGTTGAGTGATTTACCTGGGTCCCCAGTCTAGATAGCAAGAGAGCTTGGAATCAAATCATCTCACTCTAATTCTAATTCTTTCTACCATTCCATCAGGATTCCTTGTGACCCTAACAGTGATTACCATCCTCCAACGTTTTAATTCTCTCTTGAAGTCTTGATATCTTAAAAATACCTTTTAACTTTGGAATAAATTTTAGCTCTACAGTAAAGTTTCAAAAGTAGTGCCAGTTTCTTCCTTTATGACCATCTTAGATTATGATGGTAGCACTTGATCAAACTAAGAAACTGAGACTGTCGATTACCACTGCCATTTGCTTGACTCCAGTTTTCCCATTAGTGTCCTCTGTCTATCCCAGGACCCAGTCCAGACTGCCATATTGCACTGAGCTGTCAGGTTTCCTCAGTCTCCTTTGGTCTGTGAGTTTTCCAGTCTCTATTTGTTTCCCATCACTTTGAGTCCTCCAGGAGTACTGATTTATTTTTAGTTCATTCCAAATGTTCAAATGAGATAATGTCAAGAATTTAGAGAGACATAACCATCCCACCGGAATATAAAGATTTGGTTGCCAGTTCAGAACATCAGAAGGGGGTGCCTTTTCCATCCTGCTTCCTGGATGTGCTCCTAGTGCAAAGATTCAGAGAAATAAGGGGATGACACAACCTGGAGTGTCGGGGCTAACAGGACCAGGTGCTTGCTGAGTGTGGCAAATTGTAGGTTGCAACACACTAGCAGCTTATCAGAGAATTATATATAACCGCTTCCCCTGCAACATCCAAATCCAATTCCAAGTGACTTGTACTCACAGTCTGATGCTGCTGGATCTCCCCCAGATCTGCCTATTCCTGTGAATATGTGTATCTTTCAAAAGTCAATCCTTAATTCTGAAGACTCCAAATACCTGTCATTCACAAAGACATTAGAGTGAGCTGCCGTTTCCTGGGTCCTGTGATGCTGTCACCAGAAAGAGTTTAATAATTGTATTTGCCAGAACCACTGTCTATGTTGGCTGGCAATGTGGAGGGATCAGAGAACTATTTGAAACAATGTCCAAGCTGTTGAGTAAAAGAGTTATTATGCTACAGGATGAAACAGCCCAGAAAGGATTCATTCTTACAGCCTACTAGTCAGCCACCTACTCTAAAAATATTTAAGCACACAGAGACATCTACACTCACGTGCATGTATGTACACACACACACTTAGACACACACACACACTTTCAACCTCCATTATACAAAAGAACTTCATTGCAGAAATTCCAGAAAATAACATGTAAGAATGAATATCCTTGACCCATTTCCCAAATAGTTATTGTTGATAGTTTGCCTCTCTTTTTTCTGTTATATTTATACTCTCTATGACCGTGTCATATAACACCCTTTTTAATATGCTTTCATTCATGCCATTGTAAGCATTTCTCCTATTTCCTTTAAATAAGTTTTAAATAATTGTGCAATAGTTTTTCATTTAAATAATCTTGAGCCCAATAATAACTCTATGGCCTTTTAGGTAAGTCATAAAAGGCATGATAAATAATTTGGAAAATAGAATATGTCCCTCCATATTTATTAGATTATTTCTATAAGATGGAGCCCTAAAGTGAGATTAATGGGGAAAATATTATAGACATTTTAAGGCTTTTGATGGACTTTGGGGTCAAGGGGAAATCTATCTCATTAGAGCTCTTAAAGAAACCAAGAAAAATGTTCAATTTTGTAATTTTTCCTGCATCACTACTTATTTTCTAAACATAAGTAAACTTTCACTTGTTCTCAAAAAGTAAAGCTTTGCCTCATTCATTCATTTGTTCTTTTATTCACATCAGTCTGGATATTAGGCCCTTTGCCAGGTCCTGAGGATACGAGGCTGAGTACACCAAGGCCACTTCTCCCATGTCCAAACCAGCATTTGTCTTGGGAGGACATTGATTTTCTTGAAAAAAGAGTCAGATAACTCCCTATGAAACAAACCCTCTTTTTTTTTAGAAAAAGAAGTTTAATGTAAATGGGAGTGGTCTTCTTCCAGTTTTGTTTTTCTAAGTAAGCTGTTCTGATTTTAGAGAAGGATGACCACCCCACATTTCATTTGAGGATTATCTAAATTGAGCTCAGGAGGCAAAACTAAAGCATTTCCTCTGTGCCTGGGTGAACTATTTTGTTGGAGGGCTGATGCTCATGGGCCTTACTGCTACTGCCTCCATTTAATAATTGAAGTGCACTCGGATTTCTGATAATCATTAAAAGCACAGTATAGAGAGTTTCTCCAATGATCTTAAGGGCAATGCCATTTTTTATATTGCTATGGTTTAGATGCGGTTTGTCTGGGAAGGGTTCATATTTTGAAAGTCTAGTTGCTAGTGTGATAATAGTAAAAAGTGGCGAGAGCTGTAAGAGGCAGGCGTAGTGAAAGGCCCTTAGTGTGTGTCCCCGAAGGGGTTAACATAGTTGTCCTGGAATCCCAGTGAGTCTGTGGTGTCTCTCTTTGGCTTCCTGCCTCCCTGTGTGATGTCTTTCTCTCATACCAACCCCTTCCTTGAGGATATCACCATAATGTGACCCAGTCAAGACGAACTCACCAGAGGCCAAATACTGACTGACTTTAGACTTTCAGCCTCCAAAACTATGAGCTAAATAAGCCTCTTTTCTTTATAAAGTACTTAGCCTCAAGTATTCTGTTACAGAAATAAAAGATAGTCTAATAAAACTATTCTTTGCTTTGGAGACCAAGCTCCTTCATTTTAGGACTCTGACTTTCTAATCCTCTCAGCTTCATACAAAGGGTTTTACTTTAACTTTATTTGATAATGAATGTGTTTGAGAGGTGCCATCTTGAAATCTTGAAATAGGTCAGGAGGAATACATTGTCTGGCTCTTGGCAGCCGGTACCTGGGGTCAACAGCAGTTGCTCTCAAGCCAATTCTCCGATGATAAAGCCACAGCCTGTCATCTAGGGAACATTCTCTAAGTGTCTAAGTCACTGGAGTCCCTGAAGTCAGTGCAGACTTTTCATTATAATTATTGGATCATGACAATCTGACGACTCCCAGGGGACCTCAGTCAAGAATGACTAATAGAGCATGGAGTCGTTTGGTTCAGTTGGAGAGAAAAATCTGGGCTCCCCCCAAGGACAAGATTTAAGATGAGCCCCATCTGTGGTCAAGCCTTAGGCAAATGCTGTCTGCTCCTGTCACTGGTCTGATTCATCAGGCTGTGTCTCCTCAGCCCAAAGAGAAGAAAGCTCCAGACTATCTGGCAGCCCCGTGCATCTCCAGCTTGACTCTTGCACCCTGCAGCTTTGAGTGGTTGATGTTGTCCTGTCAGGGGAACACAGCCTGTGTCTGAGAAATGCTGGTGATGGAGGGCTTGTGGAAGGTGGTGCTCTATGGCAACCATGATGTCATTTGAGAGGTCAACTGGCTGGCATTGTGCCTTTCGTGATATCACCACTAAAGTCGCTTGGCTCTGAATCAAGTTGTTTTTCTTATGCTGTTTTTGTTAATTGGTAGAAAGACAGAAACAGTGCTCTGAGGATCACAAAATCTTTTTCCCTTTGGCTGTGACACTGTGATGCTCCCTGAATGACCTCTCTCCCTGTTCCCTCTCCCAAATCCTTATCCCTCTTCTTCTGTCCTTCTCCTATTGTCTGTTGATCTCTTCATAATCGGTGTACATTTTGATTGCTAAATCCCTTTTATTTTGTATTGGTACATGTTTATAGTACACAGTGATTATATTCATCCAGATGTGTTGGTACACATACATAACATTTCCTAATTCAAACTTTATTGCCTTTAAAAGCTTTCAGAGTACTTGTCTCTTCAGAGCATAAATAGGATACCCAGATCGGGTGTGGTGGTGCATGCCTGTAATTCCAGTACTCAGGAGAGTGAGGCAGAAGGATCACTGTGAGTTTGAGGCCAACCTAGGCTACAAAGTGAGTTCAAGGCTAGCCTGAACTGCATAGTGAAACCCTGTCTCAAAAAGACAAAAAAAGAAGGAGGAGAAGGAGAGGAGAAAAGAAAAGAAATGGGATGTCCAAAATATGATTTTAACATAAAAATTTGTCAAAGGATCTTAAATGAGATGACAGTCATGTAAGGTCCCTGTGGTCCAACAGTGTGCATTAGGGAGCTAGAAATGCTGAAGGCCAGGCATCCTAAGATGAGTGTAGGATGGAGTACCTCTTGCTAAAATTCCACAGGACCTCTTCGCTCTGTGGGCCTCAGTACAAATAAAAGTGCCATAATGACATGAGCTAAAAAGCAAGCGTTCCAAAGTGAAGTCACTGTGGAATGTGACCTCCGGGATCCCAGTTGAAGTGCTTCTCCTACAACCAGGCTGGGAGTGCATTTCATCTCTTCACAGCTGGTTTCATCTCTACCTGAGGAAAGATAAGAAATTTTGCTCAGGAAATGTGAGCCCCTGTTCCCAGGCCTCGTTGCTCTCAAGCTGATGGACAGGTATGGAAGGAATGCATTTGCTGGCAGGAATTAGATAGTGCCCAGGCACAAATGGAAGTCATGTTCTTATCCTCCCTCGCTCTGCTTTGGGGAGAAATGCAGTTGGTGGGGGATGCTCAGTGGGGAGAGGAGTGAAGAACAAGCTGAGCTTCCCCAGCTGCCACTTGTCAACAGATTCCAGCAATGGCATCTGGCCCAGTGAGTGTGGAAGCCAGGACAGGCCTGGAGACAAAGAAAGATTGTCCAGTGGGTGGTGGGGGGGAGAGGGGGTGAACCTTCACTGGGAATCACGAACAAGCTCCTTGGGTGTGTTTTCCCAACAAAGAGCATTCCTCTACCTTGTGCTCTTCGTTGGTCAGAGCACCATCCTAACTGCAAGGCTTGGTACTCCTTTTGCTTTTATTTTATTTCGTTGTTTGTTTGTTTGTTTGTTTGTTTGTTTTAGACAGTATCTCACTATGTAGTTCAGGCTGGTCTTGAACTCACTATGTACCCCAGGTAGCCCAAGCTGGCCTCAAACTCACACTGATCATCTTTCTTCAGCCTTCTGAGTACTGGGATTGCATGGTAAGCTGGTGGGTCAGACAGGAATTAAGAAACTTAGTTAACTTGAAGCCCAACCACAGGGCTGGCGAAATACCTTGCAGTTCAGGAGAATGCTGCGTTGCTGTTGCATGTGATGCTAGGGGTGTGTCCTTACTAGCAGAGGGGGTGGGTGGAATAAGCAAAAAGCATAATACATATGTATAGTGTATCCCATTTTGGCATTCTCTCCCCTTCTTCTTCCTTTCACTCTTTCTTTGTGTGTGTAGGGGAGGGCTGGGACTTGAACCCATGGCATTCACAATGAGCTACATTCTCAACCCTTTTTTATTTTGAGATAGGGTCTTCTACATAAGTTGCCCAGGCTGGGCTCAGACTTCCAGCCTCCTGCCTCTGCCTCCCCCAGCGCTGGGGTTACTGTTATTTCATTTTCTTATCAGTTGGCATCCTTTTTTTTCTTTTAGGGAAAACTAAGGTAGCTTAACAGAGAGTCTGTCCTGGAGAAATGAGATACATAACTACAGGCAGATGGCTCCAAGAATTCTTTCCTCAAATCAGAGAAGAGCTGCAATGACCCAGGAGGACACTGGGTACCAGGGCCTAGGGTACTGTTGTTCACGTGAAAGGCAGACATGTGCCAGAAATAGTATTCTTGACATCAGAGATTGAAGTGGCCTTGTTTTAATTTCAGGGTTGAAATAATGGCAGTTTTATGAGCAACTGAACAGTTCTTCTAGGTTCTCTTCTTGAAACAGTCAGAGACCTTGGCTAGTATCAGCTAAGTGTGTATTAGCATCCAGTTGTGTGTCCACTGATTCCTGTGACAGCCTTCACTTTGAGTACTAATTTAGAATCCCCTCCTCTCTGGAATCACCTAAACACAGACTCCAGCCAGGTAGGATTTAGAAGCACAGTTATCTTCAAGGCAGTCTGGGGTGAGGCTGATTACCCCTTATACTCTTCAGTAAAAACCCATAGGAATTCACCCAATCCAGGCATACATTTAGGGGATGGTGCAAAGACCACACATTCAGGGCTACAGCAAGGCCAGCCCTGAGAACATGGAGTACCAGAGGTGAGCCATGTAAACAAATTGTTGGAACTATAGCAAACCAGTCCAGCGGGTGTCTGGCCTTGGTGTTCCTCCCTGTTGACTACAGCACAGACAGCTTTGAGAATGTTTCATTTTCAGTGTTCTTAGCAAAATGCTGAGACCTTGCACTTTTGACCCTGTTGCACACTCCCGCTCCCATTTTACTGTGTATAAATAAAGATGCCGACCATGATGGACTATCACTGCCTGTCCATCAGAGATGTTAGGTCTCACCTGGTCCCAGATTTCTTTTTATTTTTTATTTTTATTTTTATTTTTTTTTATTTTTTTAAAATTTCATTTTAAAGACAAAAGAATGGAGACATATGAACCAGAATAAGCCATAAACAATACAGAAAATACAAAATTATACAGAATATAGTAGGGAATTAGCACTGAATGTTGTATTACATAATGTTATCTTCACATTAGTTAACAAAAACATTAAAGGAAACACGAAATTATAGAGAACATAGAAGGGAATTAGCTCTGGGTGCTGTCCTGCATAATATTACCTTCACCTTTGTTACTCAGTTACACAGATGATGGCCCGTTTGATCATTCAGTTTTTCTCCTCTCTCATCTCCATTGCCCTACCACTCAATCAGTCATCTTTCCTGTGATAATAACTGTACTCCTGGGTTTATATATACCCCTGGACTCTCGCCTTGGGAAGAGATATAGCTGCCTCAGACAATACTATAACATACATGGGTGTATACAAACTGCCATGGTCGGAGGTGGAAAAGCACATATGCTCACAGCAGACTGCCCGGCTCCACCCTGTCGCCGTGCTATGGGTGGGGGCGGGTCCAGTCACGGGGCCCACTGCGGAGCAGCCGCGGGGCCCTCAGCGGAGCAGCCATGGAGCATGCGCCCCCATTGGGGCGCCCTCAGCAACCCGTTTGGCTCTGTCCCATTGCCTTGATGCCAGAGGCCCTTTCTTCTCCTCCCACCTCCTCCTGATCTCCAGCATTACCGTTCCCCACCCCTTGCAGCTGGGCACCAGACGAACTTATGATGCTTGGTATAAGGGCTTGAAATCTCCTTGGCCCATTCTCACTGTGTTAGTTCAGGGTATGAACTGAGTCTAAAGATTAGTTCTAGAATAGAGTTGGAGGATTTTTCTCAGGTCTGCTGTATGGAGTATGTTGTTGTTTTTCAGACTCCCAGTCTGCTGCTTTTCATCTAATCTGTCGCCATGGGTTCATGCAAGGTTCATATGTGCTAGCTGTAAGGAGACCCTCTTGGTGCTCACATTAATAGTTCGGGGTGAGTCCTGAAGTCCGTGGGTTCGTCCCATTGTTGCCAGGAACAGGAGGTGATTGCCCAAGCCGCCAAGACTCAAGGTGCTCCCAGAGAGAGTTCAGGGTGGGAGCTGAGTCCCGGCAACCCAGCTCATGCCTCCTGCCTGATGTTGAAGTGAGAAGGGCATGGAGCCACGCAATCCACCTCCATCTGCATCTCCCTCCAGTTGTGGCACTGAAGCCCCCGTCCACTCCTCGGCCGGATCCCTGGGAGCCACCACGGCTTGCCGCCAAGGTTCCCCACTGCTCTCCACTGGTAGCCGCTCACCCAGCAGAGAGGCATGGGGCCACTGCCTCAAGGCAGGTGCAGAGCCGGGCGTTGTGGGCTATGTACTAGTTGCATTGATTCTCTCCAGGCGCTGATTAGGAAGATTGCCTCAGGATGGGGACTCTGCCCCAGTGGCTGTCTTAACTTCTCATCCTCGCACTGGGTTTGACAACTACTCCCAACCGCCATTGCCTCTTTTCCTTGCTGCGCCCTACCCTCTCCAGCCCTGGACCAGCTCTCAGAACTCTGCTCTCCCCTGGCCAAGGCAGGAGGCTTCTGTGAGCATGGGTCTCCGAAGCTGAAGCTGCGAATGCCGGAGCGAGGGCCTGGCCAAGGGTGTGCTTGGAGTGGCAACCTCCTCCCTCTCCGTCTCGTCTCCCTCCAACTGCGCCATGGCAGATCTCCGATCCCCTCCTCCAGACGAGGTTTTGCTTAGTCTTTCCGAGGGTTTCAGTTCCCATTTCAGATCCTTCCCAAGTTCAGGATACCCATCTCTTTCCTTTCTGTCTTTCACATGTTGCTATATTCCTATATTCCTTTGTCTGAGTAGCATTCCTCCAGGAGGTTCTCTCTCTGCTGCCTACCTGGTCGCCATCTTGAAGTCCTCTGGACAGCTGCTTTTCATCTAATTTGTTGCTATGGGTTCATACAAGGTTCATATATGCAAGCAGTATGGAGACACTCTTGTTGCTCGTATTAGTAGTTTGGGGTGAGTTCTGAAGCCTGTGGACTCGTCCCATTGCTGTCAGGAACAGGTGGTGATTGCGCAGGCTGCCGAGGCTCAAGGTGCTCATAGATGGCGTTCAGGATGGGATCTGAAGCCCAGTAACTCAGTTCATGCTTCCTGCTTGATGTTGGAGTGAGAAGGGCGTGGGGCCATGTGATCCACCTCCATCTGCAGCTCTCTCTCGCTGTTGTGCTCTAGTTCCCATTTGTTCCTTGGCTGGATCCCTAGGAGTTGCTGTGGTTCTGGGGTCACTGCCGATGCACCCCACTGCTCCTCACTGGCAGCTGCCCACACAGTGGAGAGGCAGGAGGCCACAGCCTCGAGGCAGGCATAGAGCTGGGTGTGGTGGGATGTGTACTGGCTGCTCTGGCTCCGCCTTGCCTCCAGGTGCTGATTAGGAAGGTTGCTGCAGGGTAGGGACTCTGCCTCGGTGGCTGTTGCAACCTCTCATCCTCACACTGGATTTGACAACAGCTCCCAACCACCATTGCCTCTTTTCCTAGCTGCGCCCTCTCTTCTCCAGACCTGGACCAGCTCTCGGAACTCTGCTCTCCCCTGGCCGAGTTGGGAGGCTTCCATGAGCGTGGGTCTCCGAAGCTGAAGCTGCGATTGCTGGAACGAGGGCTTGGGCCAAGAGTGTGTTTGAAGCAGTGGCTTCCTCCTTCTCCGTCTCTTCTCCCTCCAACTGTGCCACGGCGGCCCTCGGATCCTTTCCTCCAGGAGAGGTTTTACTTGGTCTTTCCTAGGGCTTCATTTCCCATTTCAGATCCTTCCTGGGTTCAGGGTACACACCTCTCTCCTTTCTGTCCTCATATTGCTATATTCCATTGTCTGGGTGGCAATCCTCCAGGAGGTTCCCTCTCTGCTGCCTACCCGGTTGCCATCTTCCCAGAAGAACCCCCAGATTTCTTTTTAGTATGTCTAGTTTTTTCTTAATCTCCTATCAACCCCTCTCAAAATCCCAAGGCTACATAGGTCCCAGTAGATAAGTAGAGTTAGTTTCCCAGGGTAGCTTAGGAAAGTTCTAGAAATCTCCCAGAATTCAATCAAATTGGAGTGTCAGGCAGCAACTATAGGCTGAGGGAAGATCACTAAGCTGAGATTCACAGCAGTTCCCAGATAATTTTATATCTGTCTTTGCCCTTCAGACTGTGATCTCCATTTTATGGCCAGAGTCCCTTCCTTCTATTAAACCCCATCCCTTCATGAAGAGAGCCACTAGCTAAGACCACCTCATAGGAAAACTATTCCCAGAGAAAAGCCTTCAAATTAGAAGGAAGTATTGATTGTTTTTTGCTTTCTCTTTCCTGCTTCATAAAATAGATACCTCCCATTTTTACTGATAATGGGACTTTTGAAATATTAATGATGAGATTATGTTCTTGTTGCTATTAATATTTCTTTTCTTCCAAAAGTAAATACAGATCAATAAGAAACATGGAGATGAATGATCCCTTGAACACTGGTTAAAATAGAAGTTCTGCCCTTTGTGTTTTGACTTTGACAGGATGAGGAGGTCTCAGTGTCAGGTACTGGTGGGGGCAGATAGATTGCCAGGGTTGGGGGAGAGTTTCACTGGGGGAGAATCACAGTGTCCACTGGTCCAGTAGTTTTATTTTTGCATTGTTATGGGAAATGGGTCTAAAACTGGACAGTGTGTGATCCACTAGAACTTGACCTTCATCTTGTTCTCTTAAATGGAATCAAGACTAAGTCCGTTTCAACTCTCAGCAGAAAGGTTTTAGGTACTGGTGTTTCTAAATGTTCTTTCTGAGTCACAAGGCTCTTGGCCATAGCTCCTAGGGTCTGAGAGGGGTGGTTAATGACAATCGGAATCCTTGAGAACCTAGACTTTGTAGTTTTACAGACCTGGATTCTCACCTGATTGTACACTTCTTCAACTATATAAGTCCAGGCAAGTTAATAGCTCTTTAACTGTAGTCTCCTTATTGCTAAATGGGGAATAAGGTGGTAGTATGTCCAACATAATGAGTAGTTATGAGAAGTAAAAGAGATCCCATGGGAAATTCCTAAGTGGAGGCTAGGATTATAGCATAGGGCTTACAGCCACCTTAAGAACAAAACATGAAGATTAGAACCAACAACGCAAAAACAGAGAGAAGGCAAGAAGCTAAGTGCTGGGACATGGGAGGCAAATCAGCGATCCCAGTGGCATGCAAACCATAACTATGGTGGACAAAATAGATGCTCTTCTACTGAGTCTGAGCACAGACTGAACTTAACTCTTAGTGGGCATGGAGCAGATATGTGCAGTAGGTGGGAGGCTTGGATTCTGTGCTGTGTTAGTTCCTCCCAGATCCTGTGACGAACCACCACAAATGCAGGGTCACAAGGCAACATGAACCTAGTATCTTACAGTTCTAGAATTTAGATGTCTGAAATGGATTTCAGCAGGCCAAAATCAACATGTTGGCAGTGCTGTGCTCTCTCTAAGGGGTCTAGAGGAGGATACATTTTCTTACCTTTTGTCAATTCTAGAAGCCACCTGTACTCCTTTGCTCATGATCTTTCCTCCATCTCCAGAGCAGCAGAGCAGCAGCTTCAGGTATGCTATCTGCCTCTGTCCATTGTCTTCTCTCACCTCCTGGGCCAAGGGTGGACTCTGGTGAGAGACACAGATAAAATCCTCATCCCTCCCATGGGACCTGTTCAAAGCATGTAGCCCCACGAGAAGTATATAAGGAAAATGAAGATTGCCTAGAAAATTAGGTCCCTCCTGTTTCTCCAGATTTATGCCATCACTCCAAAAATGAACACTCTAACTACATGAAGCTCAGTTATGCTTTTTTAACAATCAGATTAAGTCTAATTTTAAGTGGAAAGAAAGGTAGAACTATACATTTCCAGTTATGATAACCTTCTTGGTTTTGCACATGGAATGCAGGTAAAATAACCAGTTCCTGGGCTGGATTTGAAAGCTCATGAGCACAGCTATAAGAGATTTGTGATGGAAAGAAATCTTAGTGGCCTCCTGTCAGTTGGCTGATCTTTTTGTTTTAAGTAATATAACAAACAAGTGTTCTGATATGGTTGTCTTTGGTGTGGCTTCAGAAGTTGTCATAATTAAAAGTCATTTCCACTTAATAATGCTGCAGGAAAACCATCCAAGTCAGATAAATAAGGAAATTACTTATTTAGCAACTCAGATGCACACTTGCTTTTGAGAAAGATGTTAAGATGAGAGGAAGGGCAGCAGACCACAGAGGTGGTGCATCTCAGGTTCATCAGCACAAGACACGTTCTCTGTCCCTTTTCTCCTGATGCTATATTAGTATTTCCTGATTGCACACCTGGAATCAGATATGGGTGAGCTCCCCACTACTGTGGCCCACCTGGTAGACAGAATACATCAATGTCAAGGACAAGTGTGTCTATTGTTCCCCCCAGTTCTCATGAAATAAACATCACCTGGCAGTTCCTTCCAGAATGATTAGTCATTATTTCGTTGCCTTAGTCCTTCCTGCTGGGTTAATCATTGTTCTAAACAATGGCAGCATTAATGAGCACGATAATGGTTTCTAGTCATTACCAAAATAATAAGCTTTGGGCCTAAGGAGGTCCCTTTATCAAAACTCCTTCTATGTTGGGTGCTGCTTTCTAGGAAAGCCTTGAATTCCCTTACTAGGAAAGGATCCAGTGGGTGGTTTAGTTTGAGGTGGGATCCTTGGGTCATCTGCAAGGCCAAACCAAGGTCTGTCTTAGTGGAAGGCTAAGACTTTTGCGCAGGGTCAGCCACTATCTTTGACTTCCATATGTATCAGGTTTGGTGCTTTTCAAAGCTGCAGAGGCAGTGTGCCTATCATGATTCAATAGATAGGCCGTAGTTTCAAGACTTGGGTTCAGACGTGAGCTTATAGACCCGTGGTGGTAAACTGATGGCACACATGGCACAGTGGGCATGCAGAGCCCTCTCTGTTGGCACATGAACCAAGTCTCCCCAGCAGCCAAGCATCATATAAAAGTTGTTTTTTCTAAACTGAAACCTCAGTATTCAGGTTTAATTGCAGTGTTGTCGCTTTGCGATAAATAAGTGGGTTTTGGGTTGCAGTTTGGGCATTTGTCTCTAAATGGTGCGCCATCACTAGTCTAGACTAACTGCTTGTGGAAAGGTGGGGCAAATTTAATATTTGGGACTAAATGTGATAGTCTACATATGTAGAATATTTTAGCATAGGGGCTGATATGTATCAAATAGTCATAAATGGTATTTTTTTTAAAAAAAGGAGAATGCTGTTGAAATTTTTTTTTTAAAGATATGTGAGTCTATATGCTTCAGGGGCTGTAGCAGCAAGGGGTATATTCTCAGGGAAAGAGACAAACTAAAAAAAAGCCATAAATGCCATTCTAGGTGACATGTGGCTATAGTGTTCCCTGCTTACTCAAAGTAAGTCACGGGAAGAGTGACAGATTTGCACATAACAGGTTCTTCAAAATGCCAGCTGACACAGCACCTCTTTCAACATCTGTGACTTTCATCTAGAGTAATGGCCAAAGTCCTAAGTACCCCAGACCTATATACCATATCCAAATGCCTGAATGACCTCTTCTGAGAAGCATACAGGCCCCCAAAGCAAAATTTACCCTTTTGCTAGACCCAGAGTTGCTTCTGCTCCTTGACCTCTTTTTTCTCAGTCACAGTGAACATGGCCTCTGCCTACCTCAAGAGCTGCAGGATAAAACCACTGAGTCTAATTTTTCTTGCCCCCTCATGGTCTCAGCTGTCTTGTCAAAACTCAAGAAAGTCTCAAAAACTAACATGTCTCCTCCAGCTACTATCACAGGGACAAGAAAAAGACCAGGACATGATCTCAAAATGCTCCTTCCCCTGAATGCACATCCTCCATTTAAGACTTTACTGGACACAATACAAACCTATCTAATGTGAATTGTTGAGAACATACAAATGCTTATAACACACATCGAAAATGTGTTCTTTTACAAAACATGGCAGTGAAAAATTCTAAAGAACAGCAACATTGTACTGTCTATGTGTTGTGGGGCACTCATCAGAGTATCTTTTCTTTGTTATGCCAAACTGCTTCTAGGAAACCCTGTGCAGTGTTCCTAGTATCATGTAAAGGCCCCAAGCAGAGAACCCAGGGTTTAAATTCAACGCATTCAGTCCGCTTCTGAATTCAATGGCAGTGTTTGTAGCTCACCTTGCACATAAGAACAAAAGAGTCCTCTTTCTGTGCAAATGCAGACTTCTTTGGGTGGTAGGGAATAGAATTTATCAGACATTCTAATGAAATGAGAATCACTGGCTGTAGGATATAACTTTTTAAATAAACAGAATTCTGTCTGGTACCTTCCAATCAGTCCCTAGAAACCCTCCATTTTCCCCTCCCCACATCAAATTTGAGGTGAAGTTGGGGTTGGCAGCAGTTTGGCTTTGCCATCATACCCAAATTCCACTATTTCTGTCCTGAAATTTGCTTTTCCTGGCAGACTTTAGCCAATTCCCAATGAAATATATCCATGGCTTTTTGAAATTACAGGCAAAATTGTGCTGTCCAGAGGTGTGATTGGAGGTGGGGAGGGGCCTGGGAAGAAAGGTTCACAGTAATTTCTGCAAATGGCCCAGTGATGCAGATCTGCATTGAGGAAGTCATTTCGCATGATCTCTGCTCACTTACTTCCGGTTCAGCTCTCTCAGCTCCCACAAGCTGGGCACAGAGCCATATTTCTTATAGACTGTAAGCCTATTGTGAAGTTATGTATCCTGGCAGTTTGTAAGGTAGTGCTTTTTTATTATTATTGGTACCCTCAGGACAGTGTAGGTACATATACTTTTGCTGATACCTTCCCCTTCCACAGTGCTTGTGATTATGCAAGAAAGACAGCTTCTCAAAGCACCTCCCTTGGAAATCTTGTTTCTTCTAGATATGTGGCAGCCTCTAGTTTGCTCTGTGTCTCCAGTTGAGCCAATCACATGGGGCTCCCAGCACAATTCTGGATGTTTTGGGAATGAATGAGGATGAAGCCCTCCCTGAAGGGTTATACAAATCTATGCACTTTGAAGCTGGGAAACCTCAAGAAATCAGCCATCTCTTGCTTCTTAAGAGATCCTTTATAAACAACGGGATGGTGATTGTGGTGAAATCAGTGGACAGGAGGCTGCTTCATACTTGAGGACTTTCTGTAGCAGCGGTGCCAAGCAATTGAGGCCTCTTGTCCTAATGCAGCCTTGATGAGTCTGCTGCTTCCTCAGACCTCAGCCTTCTGTTGAAGGGAAGAAGTATTTGTAGCAGAAGTAAATGAAATTAACGGAAAGATCATTTACAACAGCTGTCATCTTATCATGATAATAGTTCTAGTTGCATGCATTTTTCCAGGTGCCACCATGTTGGGTCAGTATGGCTTCCATGATGCCCTCTTCATATCCCCCATAAACAATCACCTTTTCTTCTCAGATCCATCTGCTATGCCTCAACCAGATTGTTCATCTTGAGGTCCTGCACAGTATATGTTGGCACCTTGACCCAAACTATTCAAAAGCTCTCTATTTCCCAAAGGTATAGACTTAACTTTGTATCCTGGCATCCAAACCCCTACACACTGTGGTTTCTATCTTGTGTATGGCCTCATGCCCACTCTTCTGTGGGAGCCAGACCGGCAAGCGCCTGTTCCTCCAGACACCTGCCTTCCCTCAGCCCACAGTGTCCGCTTTTGGCTGCCTTGTTTTAAGTCCTCATCCCTTACAGAGAATCCTTGACAGCCTGATGTAAGCATAGTCATTCACTCATCTTCCTTCCCTCCCTCCCTCCCTCTTTCTTTCAGCTTATTTAGTACTTACTGTCTGGCAACATTTTTTTGCTGTTCTATTATCTTGCACTGACTTATGTGCTTTATAGGATATTTTCCCTAAATTAAGGACTGTTCTGTACCTCATGGGCCTTATCCTGAGTGGAGTGGGCTTCCCTCCCTGTCAAGTGCCTGGGCTCAGGTAAGTGCCTTGGCTCCCACCCTGCTGTGCCACCATAGACAAGTCCTTTCATCTCTTTGTTCTACAGTTTCCTTATTGACAATATAGGGAATAATGAATTTTTTATAGAAATCACTGTAAGGATTAAATTATAAGGTCTGGGTTAGGCACTTGGCACAGTACTCGATGTCTCACTGTCATTATCATGATCATTATATAGATGTGTGTTGATGACTCAGTATTCCGGTAATGGGATCCAAGGCCTTTCTGAGAGACTGGATATTTTGGCTTGGTCTTGCTGTGGAATCCCTCCCTGGCCTGGTTTTCATAAATTTGACTGACTCAGTTTTATCATGTGAAAACTGGGGAGAACAGAAATAGCCACTTGCCAGAGTTGTGGTAAGACTTAAATGTGACAGTGGATATAAAATGCCTGCACTTAGGAAAGAAAGGCTAAAGGGACTTTGGAATGTCTGTGGATAAATACTCAGGATTTCTGGCATGTGTAGATATTGGGCTTTCCTTGGTCACCGTAGTTTCTCCAGTACCTATGTTGAGTCCAGTTGGTGTGGGGAGGAGAAACTTTCTTCTGATTCTAACTTTATGTAATTCTCCCCTTATGCCTCATTTCACCACTCAATCCAGACCAGAGACACGAAAGCTTTGGGATTTGGGGGCATAGTAATCCTCCTAGTTTATAACAGGGGCCTTTGGAGTGGCTGACCTGATGAGATCACCTTGCTCTCACATAGCTCATCAGATCCCTGCAGCCCTTCTCCTCAAACACACAGCAGCTCTGGAAGTGTGTGCATTCTCTGGGCTGTGGGATCCAGCACAGACAGATTAGCCTTCTCTTCCTCCAGCCCTCCCCCTCCATTTCATCAGCTTTATCCTAGGGTGGATAATGTTTCCCTAACTGCCTAATTGGGAGAATTTAGCTGGAAAATTGCCATAGTGTTCTTTTAAAGGGTGCCAGCAGCCAGAGGCTGCCAGCTGTAATGTCAGTGGGTAATCCCAGCTCTGCTGCTGTGGAGCCAAGGAGTACCCGTCTTTTCCCAGGCTCCTTCCCAGGTGTTTAACGCAGGCCACTGGCTCTGACAGGAGAGGACATAAAAGAGCAGGACAGAGGTAGTGAAGAAAGCTGCTGCAAGCACACATCTGTTTCCTCTCCCTGCACTGCTCTTTCCAATCTGCACCATTGGGGAATGAAATGGAAGGAACTGGAATGTCACCTGCAGACACCTGGGCTCTGTGGTGTAGTTGGTAGCCCCATGAACTTGCACTGCATCAGTCTGGAGTTTGCACCTGACCTGTGAGTTGTTCAAAGAGAGAAAAATCTAATCACTAAAATGTGTTCCTCAGTTTGAGACAGAGACAGATAGACAGACAGAGAGAGCAGTGTTGACTAGCATAGACCCTTGGGCCTGACTGCATGCTTGGGTTCAGATCTAGGTGCTGCTATTCATTTGGCAAGTTAGTGACTCTCCTGGTTTCATCATCTGTAAGTGAAGTAGTGATATTGACTTCTGCCTCTGCTCCGCATGTGAAGGGACCCAGGCCCACGGAAGCTGTGCTGTCTTTAGCACATGACATCCAGGACCTTCTCGAAGGTACCCATAACACTGATGAAGGCATGGAGGAATGAGAGGGGGATATTTTTCCAGTGAGACTTAACAGGGGTGTGTCCCACTCACATTTTTTTCTCTTGAATGGGATCCCTTGGTCTCAGACTCACTAGGAAGAGGAAGGTAGTTTAGCTAATGTTTACGATGAAGAGGAATCAAAACTCAACCCCTACCACTTAGAGAACCCTTCCTAATAACAAGAGCGGCTGATGTAGCAGAGCACTCACCATGTGTCTGGCACTGACGCATTAACTTGATTAGCTCTGTTACTCAAAATGACATCACTGACACTCAGTATGTATCAATGAGGATGATTTGGGGGAAACCCAAATGGAACATTGAAAAGGACATACCGAGTATGTTTAGGGTATTTGTAAAGAAGGTTTAGGATATTTGTGTAGCTTTGTTCATAACAGGTAGGAAAAAAAAACAATGTTAATGGTTGAATACGTGGATAAATACAATGCAGTATAGATGTTTCAGAGAGTATTATTCAATCTTGAAAAGTAAGAGGACTCAGAGCCATGAGATAGCATAGATGAATTTTCAGTACACTATGCCATGTAAAACAGGCCAGTCACAAAAAGAGAATTAGTGTATGATTTTACTTAAATGAGTTCTAGAGAAGAAAACTCACAGGGACAGAAGACAGACTGGTGATTGCCAGAGTGTTTAATGGGGATGAGAGAGTTTTTGTTTTATAAGATGAAGCGTTCTGTAGATGAATAATAGTGATGGTTGTACAGTGTGAATGTACTTAATGCCACTGAAATGAATGCTTAATGTAAATTGTATACTATGAATATTGTACTACAATTAAGAGTAATCTTAAAAAGATTTGAGGAAGGGAATATTTACAGAGGTATAGATGAGTTATTGGTGCCCCTATGTGACGGGTAAGTACAAAGGTTGGAACGACCCCAGGAAACTATATTCAGCCTAAGCTAAGAGGAGAGGCTCCCAGCATAAAGTGCTAGTGGCTGCCTAGCAGGAGCTATAGCTTTATGTATAGGAACTCAGCACTTCCTAATCACAGCCCTCCAGAGTGGAAACCACAGAGTGTGTGCGTGACTTCTGGCCTCCGGCCCTGTAACCCCCTGCCCATCCCTCCCACAGGCTATGAGGAGCTGGAGATCAGAAGATAAGGAAGTCTAGTGCTGTCATGTACACAAGTCAGACTCCCTCGGGTTCATAGAAGGGCTGAGGGTAAAGAACAGATCTGGAAGGCAACTGGCAATAACCCTGCCATTATTCCCATTCCTGCGATCAGAAACCCGAGGGAGAAATGAAGTATTGAAACTCACATGGGGTTATGAAACAGTGACCCAAGATGGCTGACCCCACAGCCTCTGGCCTCACAGGGGAGAAACTAACAGGTAATGAAAGTCTATGATATGCCTGGCTTCATGCTCTTTGCTCTAATAAATGAGAAAAGAGAGACCCAAAGAGCTTAATTAAGCAACTTGCCCAAGGTCAGGCAGCTGCTGATAGGCAGCAGGTCCAGGATTTCAGACTCCAACGCTTAGCTCTTTCCACCAACTGCATGACCTTCAAACTGAAAGTGTCTCATTGTCACAACCATTATCACCAGCATCAGGAGGCAGTCCCTGAGCAAGGGCTGCTTTGTGCTGTATGTCTGGACAAAGGGAGCTACTATGTATAAACCCAGTGCCTCCCCTAAGCCCCTTCATCCTTCAGGCTACAGCACCTACTCTGGAAAAAGCCACGCAAAACACAGACGCAGAAATGCTGTCCGTCAGTCCCCCGTCAGCAGTGACTAGAGCGCTAAAGCTGAGAGAGGCGTGTGAAACCATCCATCAGTCCTCCTCGTTTTGCCTGGACCAAAATGACCTGCTGGCCCAGCGCGAGTTCAGACAAAGAGGTCATGCGCACTGTGCCCTGACTAGTGACTACTCCCCAGACACGGATGCAGAGAAGAGCCCTAGATGCCTCGCGCACCATCCCATTTTTCCACCTGCACCACTACATCCTGGACCTGGGGTCCAAGAACGATGGTGTATGGCCAGATCCAACCCACCGTTATTCTGGTGACTAAGATTTTAATGACACAGTCGCCTCTCTTTGCCTCTTATCTATGCCCCCCATTATATCAGCACAGTTGAGCACTGCAACCAGAAAAGTAGGGGATACCAAAGTATGGGAGGAAATCACACAAACACACAGACACTGGGAGGCAGGAAGTCCTTAGGGACCACTGAGGGTCTGTCTGCCACAGGGACCTGACACAGCTTGTGCAGGAGGATCCTGACTGCTTCTTTCTCGGTATGGCCAGGATTTACAGAGTTCCTTTCTCCTTGCCAAGCACTGTCTTGGTACTGAGAACACAGTGGAGAACAAGGCAAACAAAGTATCTTCCCTCACGGATCATCTTCATTTTAAAGTAGTGAAGATCCATAATGTGAGGGAATGCATGTACGTGGGGAGACCTTCGGGCATTTTCGCTTTGAGAACCTGACACACAAAGGGACTTCCTTTATTTTATTTATTTTTATTTTTTTAATCTTTTTGAGGCAGAGTCTCACTATGCAGTTCCGGCCAGCCTTGAACTTACTTTGTAGCCCAGGCTGGTCTTAAACTCTCAGCACTCCTCGGCATCCCAAGTGCTGGGACTTCCTTTACAAAACCTGCCCATTCCTACCTGAGCATTAGGTCAGTGGCTGAGCCATGGCTTGACAATCCCTTAAGGGTCTGAGACGTATATCTCTGAGAAATTTCTCTAGATCTCAGACCGGGAGTTGTATTCCTCCCTTTGGTCTTTTGTGCTGTTAGCCCTGGGAACACATGGGGTTAGCTGTCTCCAGATCTACCAGAAATCCGTTCTCTAATGCAGTGCCTACAGCAGCCAAATGTGAGCACTGGGACTAGAGCCCGGCTTTCCTGACCCTGAAAGCTTCTCTGCCACTGTACCCTGCTCTCAGGATCTACAAATCCCTGTTCCTTGCCTTCCATCTGGGGGACTTTTGACTTCTTCCTCCACCAGTGTTCACTGAGTGGTAAGGGTGAAACACCTGAAGCAGGTGTCTTAGGGTGAAGGGCACCAGAGCTGCTGCTCTTGGTGAGCTCACAGACTGATGAGGAGACAGGTACAAGCTGAAGTATCACAGACAGAGGCAGAAGCTGTAAGACATGTGGAGACTGAGTCACACAGGGTGCGCAAACGCCTGGGAAGTGGGCCCTGAAGAAGTGGTGCACAGCTGAAGGGAGAGCAAGAAGAAAGTTAGCCAAACTAGCGGCCCACGGGAGGCAGCTGGAACAGTAATCTGGGCAGAGGCCACAACGTAAGGACCTTGAAGTGAGGGAAAGTGGGGAGGAAGTAAAGAAGGAAGGGAACAGAGAGAGCCAGGAGCTTTTCTTACTGGGTCTGAAGTTGGCCGGCCTGACCCAAACAGAGGGAAGGAAACGGCCCCCTGAGATCCCCAGAGGGCTGAGGCTTCCCATTTATCATGCTGAAGAGCCTGCTGTGCCTCCTCCCCGGGGCTGTCACCCCATGGGAGGAGGTTATCACCACACAGAAGTCCAACCCATCCCCTTGCCGTAAGGTCCGCAGCTTAGAATAATGACATTTTTTCCAAACCTTCAGAAATGTCAGACCCACATCTACTTGGAATGAAAGGCCAGTGTTACAGCTCTTAGCAACAGGGAATTATGCCAGTCACAAGTCTTATAAAATTAAATAAAGCCATGAAGTGCATTTCAGTCTGTAATATGCGAGGGGGAAGCTGGGTTTTTTACCCTGTCCACCTCCAACACCTCTAGCTGTGGGAATATAGTCATCCCTCACTGTCCCTAGGGGAGCGGTTCTACACCCTCTTGTGGTTACCAAAATCCAAGGATGCTTAAGTCCCTTGTAAAAAATGGCTTAGTGTTTATATATATTCTATGCATATTATCCTATATACTTTTAATAATTTATAGCTTACTTATAATACCTAATAAATGGAATTACTACATACATACTCATCATACCATATTCTATAGGAAATAATGAGGAGAAAAAGATCTATGTATATTCAGTAAAGGTGCATTTTTTTCCTTAATATTTTTAATCCAAGGTTAAGTGAATCCATGAGTGCAGAATCCATGGATTCAGAGGGCCAGCTGTGCAAGTTTGAGCTGGGAGGAGTTTGAGGTACATGGTTAATCTGTGAAAAGAGAAAGCAAGACATCCTCACTCACCTTTTCTGCTAGCAGCAAGGAGCAAGGTCCAGCCATATGGGCAGTCGTAAGGGGGCAGGGCCTGCGGAGCCTGCTCAGCACTAATTAGAAGTGAAGGAAGGCCTGGCCGAAGTGACTGCGAAGACACCCAGCAGGGATCACTTCCTACACAGGGCAGGCAGCCCTGGATTAGGGGGCGACAGGTGCTGCCCCCTCTGCCACTTTTGGCAGCATCTCGTCTGCTCCTGCAGCTCATCCCTAGATGTGTGTGACCTTGGAAATGTACAAGGAAGCTGAGTTTGGCTAAAGATTCTACAGGGGACTTCTGTCTCCCTAGCCCTCTTTGGAGGGTTTGTCTTCTAGTGAAGTTCAGCACAGAGATGGGTAATATTTTGGCATGGCCTAGAAATCAAGCAAGTAACTGTCACTGTTTGTTATGATGCTTAGCCAGATATGGGGTACCTTAGCATACTGCAGGGAGACTGGAAAGGATGATGGGATGTGTGCCATGGCATCAGGAACGGGTGAAGCTCGGGACCTGAGACAAAGCACGAGGAAGAGGTCAGAGATGGCAGAGTCAGGGATAAGATGATGGTTACACTCAATACTACTGTGATTTTTAAGAGAGTTTCACTTACTGGGCCAATAATTTCTCTACTGGAATCATTGTGTTAAGATGACCACATCAAAATGATCTACTTTGTATTGGAGATATTGCGGGGGCCTTGGCTGAAATCACCGTGGAGCAGACTCTCATTATACCTCACTAACACTACTACAGCCATCCCTGTGCTGTGTGGTCTGGCCTGGTGTTGCAGGCAAAGCAATCTTTCTGCAGCATACAGGTTTAAAAGACCCTCGGCTTTGCATTCTGACACAACCTCAAGGCTCTGAATCTTGTTCTTTCTTATTCTTTCTCTGAATCTTGTTCTTATTCCCTCCACTCTGAAACATATTGGGGATGACCTTGGAAGACATTATCTGGTGGGTGACTCTTACCTTACAGGTCTGATGCCTTCTATATTAGTCCATTTCTCATTGCCATCTTGAAATGCCTAAGGCAGACTAGTTTTATGAAGAAAATAGGTAGATTTAACCCATGATTTTAAATGTGGAAAGTCCAAACAGCATTTTTCAGGCTCTTGCAAGGCTCTTATTGGCTGTGTCTTTTCATGGCAGATGATAATGTCAGGAGTGTGCATGGGAGGAAGAAATCGCATCTCCAAACAGGAAACCAGAGACAGAGTGAGGTCTCCAATCTCTTTAAAAGGCCATTTTCCAATTGACTTAAGGCCCTCCCTGTAAGTTCCACCTCTGAAAGATTCTATCAGCTCCTACATCAGCAAATTTGGGACCAAGGAATGTTTGGGCTCTACACACTTAAGCCATACCCGATTCCTATGACCCCATGAAGCCTCCCTCTACCCAGAAGGCATCTCCCGTAGTGGTAACACATAACATGCCTTTGGGGGATCATATTCTCAACATAGTCAAGTGTGGCCCTTCTGCCTTCGTTTGCCTGAGAATTACTTTTTCCAAGCAGATTGGTAAGAAGCTGTACCTTGGGTGTTTTTGTGGTTTAAAAGGAAAAAGTAAAGCTTTCTCAATCAGTGTGAGCATGTTCATATATGTGTACTGGAATCATTAATGGTTCTTTGGAGAGGTTAAATTTATGTGTGGTTTAACCAAACGACATGTCTCTGGGGGCAGGGGTGGGGGAAAATATCTCCCACTCCCATTAAATAGTATTTGTGACTCATGGAAAAAATAAAAGAAACCATGAACTCCACGAGCGTGAGAAAACAAAGGGGAAATCACGATTGTGGATCTGCCAGAAACCTGCCATTCACAAAGCCCACAAATCACAGGAAAACAAAGAGAAATGGAAAGATTTGGTATTAAAAACCCATTCTTCCCTGAACCTGTGCCAGCATCCATAAAACAATTACATGTGATCATACTTGAGGCTTTCTGAGACACTAATTCTTCTCTTGATTTTAAAATGTTGTGCCTGTTTTGTTCAGTGTTGCACCCTGTAAAGGAGGGCACATGGCTACAAGGGCAGGCACCAGAGGATAGCCCAGCCCCTAAGGACTGAGAGATCTCTGCGGTTTTCTTTCTTTTCTCCTCCAAGAGTTTGCATTTGATCTGCTATGTTTTGAGCAGGGTATGACAACCTTGTCTGGTTTTCAGGGGGCTCTTTGGTGAACTGGAGAGCAGATGAGGAGGGTGGACAGATCCAGAAAGTACCCCCTCTGAAACAGGATACAACTCCAGCATAGCTCATGACCAGTAGAAGGAGATGAAGCTGGAAGCTTGGCCCATGGTGAAATGAATGTACGCACCGAGCTATCAAGGCTCATGCTGACCCTGCGATGGATTTGTCGACCTGAAGTTCATCAGCACGTTGAATGGTCTTTTGACTTAAGATTAAATAGGGGCCCTGTGTGAAATCAGCTACTAGTTTTGAAAGCCTTTTCATTTTGACAGGTGAAAACCTCATCAGAATTACCCTATGCAGAGATGTCAGGAAAAATATACAAGAGGAAATTGGAAAATATGATTGAGCCCAAGCGTGTGCTTCCTCTGCCCTGGAGTTCTCCACGGGCTGGCTGACTTCTCACTGTTTGCTCCCTCAGCATTTTCCCTCACTGAGGGTTAGACTTAAAAAACTGCACAAAAGGCAGGCGGTTCTGTAGGTGCTGGCACAGTTTCTTGGGTGTACCTCTCGGCAGGGGACCCACTTTTGTATCAAATGTAGGGGTACTTCTAAATTGAGGTCTGAGAGGTGGAGCCCAGAAAGGGATAGGCAAAAAGAAAAATAGGCGAATTAAGTGAGAAGCATGTAGCTGGCCAATTTAATCAGGGCTAATATATCAGGCCTGGTATTGTTTTTGGAACTGGATTCGGGAGTAACAGGATCCCTGACAAGTTGTAGCTGGCCCCTATAATGAATGTCTCCAGAGTTCACAGACCTGTCTTGGGGAAACTCCAACACAGAGCAGCAAGCAGCAGAGATCTGTGTGGTGGCAGGGGCAGGACACAAGGTCAGCAAGAGCTCAGATCTTCCCTGGTTTCACAACCTTTCGCACAGGTGAGGCACAGGCTGGGCGCTGGCGTTATTGGGCAGTGTGACCAACCCTAGGCCTCTGGGAGCCACTTCTGGGTGGAGGGGTGACCACAGGTAGAAGATGGGTAAAAGTGTACCAGGCCACATTTTGAGCAAACCTTGTGCTGCAGGCCACGAGTGATTCCTTCTGGGCCTAGAAACTGGGGAGGCATGTTATTATTCCATGCATTTTGCAAAAGGACCCTCCCCAAGTGAAAAAAAAGGCCCTGGACCGATGGATGAGTCCAGAGCCCATGGTCCACTGCATGAGTCCAGGGTTCATGGCTACGTGCAATACTCACCAGGTAGAGTTGATTTCACATTGAAACGGGGGACATAGAATGTCATAACCTCATCTTGGTTTTCTGCACAGACTCTGATGGTCAGCCAGGCCAAAGCTTCTCGCATCTGCTATCAGAGGTTACCATTCTAGGACATTGCCTGGAGGAAGGGGCCTGATTCTCTGTTTCTAACACACCAACCTGAATTTGTCCAGATGGCATACATTAGTAATGGGTTAATAGAAATCTACTGCTCAGGTGCCAGTGTAGCCTTCATTGCTTACAAGAGGTTTTTATTTTGTGTATGAAATGATCAATACATTTCCATTTTAGCAAAATCTGTCTCACTGCTCTGTAGAGAATGAACTGAGAGGTCAAAGTGAGGACAACAAAACCTAGGAGTCTTAGTGGCAGCTAGCTGGATGTCTCCTATTTCCATTCTAGTGCTCCAAATGTGAACCCTGTCACACTTGTGTGGGGTGGGAATTTAATCTTTTAGAATACTTCGATGTCACTAAGGCTAGAGACCTTCCCTAGCATCAAGTTCCCTTGGGTGGGAGGTGCGGGGGCGGTAGGGTGCTGAGAACAAATTTCACTTGCCTTGTGATTTTCTCCAAGGTTTCTTCTGGAAGAAGGTTTCTTCTAAAGAGACACCCATGGAAGGCCTCAGTAATGACCTTGGATAGGACATCCGCGTTCTTCCGGACTCATTTACCAAAGCTCTCAGTGCTCCACCCCCACAGCTTTCTTCCTGGGGAATGATCACCAGGTTTCCTTCTGCTCTCTAAAATTATTAGAGTAAAAATACCAATTTCAGACATCAGTAGGACTCAGGATGAGAATGAATACTCGATATTAATTGTTTTCCTTTGTCAAAACAAACACAACTCATATTAATTATTTTTCCTTTGTCAAAACAAGCAACTCAAAACCAAGTTGTTAGGATGAGCCCCAGAGAGGAGGACTCCTACAACCATCTTTATCTGTGGCTCCCATGCTGGGACAATTGTTTAAAAAGCAAAGGAACATTTGGGGAGGCGGTCACTAGCATTTTTTCTTGTTAGCAGGGTTTATTGTCAAAGAAACCTTCCTTTTGTCAGTTTTGTCTTTCAAGGAGCATGGACAGTTTCTTGCACTGTGAGGCATTCTGGTCCTTTGGTGAGGGTGGAGGTACCTGGAACTGGTCACATGGGGCTCAGAGCATCAGAATGACTGGCCTTCCCCAGCACCAAAGAGGTGCTGGAAAGAGACTCTGGAGCAGGTGCTCATGATGTTGGTTGTGGGCCATGAATTGGGTATATTCGTATCCACCTTCTCTGCACTCTCAGACTCAGAAGGCATGACTCCACAGAGGAAGGAACCTCATGCATCATTTTCCTTTGTTGAGCCATCAGTTACAAAACTGTCCTCTACCTGAGCAAGAACACTGACCCGTTTCTGAGCCCCTTTACTTTGTGGGGCTCCCTACCTACTATGCTAATCAGCTTTTCATTGCTATGACAAAATAGCTGAGATTAACAACTAGAAAGAGGACAGATTTATTTTGGCTCATGACTTCAGAGATTTATGCCCATGGTCAGCTTGCTCCGCTGCTGTGGGTTATGGTGGGGTAGAGGATCATGGTGAAGAGGAAAGGTGCTTACACCATTGTAGCCGGGAAGCAAAGAAAGAGGAAGGGACCAGAAATGAGATACACCCTTCTGGAGTACATCCCCAGTGCTCCCATCATTTCCCAAAAGTTCCTCCTCTCAACACTGCCGCAGTGGGGACCAAACCTCCAACACATAAATAAGTCTTTGGAGGCTGGCCCCAGTCCAGATATCACAACTGCAAAGCACTTCCAACACCTCTGTGTTTGTAGTGGGCCCACATGCTCTTCCGTATCTCTCTGCCCTTTGTGCTAGTAACAACCCTATGATGATGGTATCATTTTTCCTCTTTTGACTAGCAGGCAAATTGAGTCTCCTCTAGTTGTCTTAGTCCATTTTCTGTTTCCGTAGCTGAATACCACAGACAAAGTAATTATAAGGCACAGAGATTTATTTAGTTCATGGTTCTAGAAGATGGGAAATCCAAGGGCATGGTGCAGACATCTTACGAGGGTCTTCTTCCTGCTTCATAACATGGTAGAGGGCATCTCATGGAGAGACAAAGCAAGTGTGTGGGGTTGAGTCTTTTCCTCTTCTTATAAAGCCACTAATCCCATCTAGTGACCCCACTCATAGGACTTCATCTAACTCTAATTACCTCCTAGAGACCCCACCTCTGAGTACCATTAATATATGAATTTGGGGATTAAGTTTCCAATTCCTAAACTTTCAGGGACACATCCAAACTGTACATCTAGTTTGAGAGACCTTACCTACGTCCTCAAATCTCCCATGTGATCATCCCAGGCCCAAGCCCAACTCTCAGACCCAGAATGTTTTGCTTCCTTCTCCTCCCATCTGACTTACCACATTTGATCACTGTCACCTTGAACCCAGGGGATCCTGCATTTTCCATTCTTCTTTGGCTCTTCTGCCTTTGGACTGGATCCAGCATTCTGCCTGGTTCTGCTCCAAATATGGACCTCTGTGTTTGTATGGGCCCACATACTCTTCTGTGTTATACCACTGAATTCCAAGCATTAGCAGGGCCAGAGGAGGGCTTTGGCAGGATGATTAGATAAGCAAAGGTGAAGCACAAGAGATTTCAAGCCAAGAAGTCTTCTCTCTGACGCCTGCTACCAAGAGAAGGAACTGCTTCAAATAAATCCAGCAAGTGATCCTAGGCCTTCCTCTTCCACCTCGCAAAAGTCCTCCTTGCCCTATAGGGTCCCCCTGGCAGAATCTCGTCTCTTCTTGCCCTCTGGCAGCATGTGGTGCCCCTCCCTCCTCAGACATTTACTCTGATAGCAGCTCTTGTCATACCGTATCACGATCCCCTCATTACCAGTCCACCTTGCCCTGTACACTGTGAGCACACTGAGGCTAAGACCTGCATTTCCTGGCAGGCCACAGTCATACCTCAGACCTGATTGAGCTATGAAGTCAGACTGCTGGGGTTGAAGGCCTCACTTCAGCACTGCAAAGCTGGATAACCATGGAGAGTCTCGGTTTTCTCATCTGTGAAGTAGGACCAAGAATCATGTTATCTTCATAAGGATCAAATAGCACAAAATTCAGAAAACATTAAGCATTGTGAAGGGCACAGGCTTGGCACTCAGCACATGCTGGTGGCTATTCTGTTAACACTCCCAGTGTCTGGTCAGTGACTGGAAGGGTAGAGAGAAGCAGAGGAACTCCTGACAGAACACAAGAGTTGACTGGATGAAGGAATGACAAATGATTGGGTGATGATACACAACAGGCCCCAGCAGGCCCTCAAGTCCTTTTAGCTGTTTTGTATTCTACAAGACCACTGTCTTTGGCGGCTGCTGTACCTGTAAATCACCTCTTTGCTATAAGCACGACTGTAATCTGAGAGGCATATTCCATGCTGAGTGAAGAATTTCCTGAGGTTATTTTATCCCTCCAGAAACAAGGCAGGCTGGGTCCAGAGAAAATGAGATGGCAGAAAAACTAAAGAGAAGCTGTTTCAGAGGGGCAATGCTTGCTTAAATTCTCAAGGCACTCAGTGGAGGTTCAAGCAGAGGGGGGAGATTTATGAAACCCTCACCAGGTAGCAGGGAGCAGGCTGAGAGCTTTTGTGCTCCACAGGGGCCAGGTATCTGGGATCTGGCCTTGAGGCTCGGTGCAGAGCCTTCCCCTGGCTACCCAGGTGTGTGACCCTCCTACCCCCTGGAATGTTACTGCCCTGAGATATGATCAGCAGAATTCCTCTGGCTTCTCAAGAAATACCCCTTTGGGAGGAAAAAATACAAACAAGTTGGAAAAATGTGAATCTGGCTGCCCGTGCCTAAACAATTGTCCCATTGTAATGAGTGTGTCCAGTAAAGGAGAAGAGTGATCAGATAACATGTTTGTCAGAAGCCATCTACGCTTAACCCTTATATCATTTGGCACGTTGGTAGGTGGGCATGTCAACGTCACCCACTTCATCTACTCTGGCTTTTGTACTTGTTTGCTGAGCTATGTCACATCTATCAAACTCTATGCAACATCTCCCTCTCTAGAACTGTCAAAGCTGTAAATTTCCAACTGGACTCACGTGACATGTGACATAGATGGAGAACCCGCTGATGAAACAGAATCCTCTGTGCATACCAGCATTTATTCACTTTCTGGCTTAATGCCAGAAAACATCTCCCCCAGCTCTGGAGTCTCAGGAAGGAAGATCTGCATCTACAAGGAACAAAAACTTCCTGCATCTATGGGGGATAGATTCATAGTCAAGCCGATACTCTACATAAGACTGTGCCTAATTGCAGGTTCTGTGTATATAGGTTGGATATATACACATGTGCATGGTTTGGGCAGGCAGGTGCCACATTTTAGAAAGAGGACTTACCTTGCTTTTTCTTTCTTTCTTTTTTTTTTTTTTAAGAAAGAAAGACACTTGGTCACTTGGCTCCACAGGAAGAGAATTTCTTCCTGGAGTCATCTGTGAGGGAGTAATGAACCCCAAAGTATGCAGAATGTGTGAGAAGGTGCCAGTTCTCCAAAACAAATAAAACCAAGCTGGGCCCCAGTGATACCTATCAGGAAGGCACCAGCAGCCAGCCCACAGTCGGTTTCCCTTTACTTTGGGCAGCCCTCTGACAGTGTTTTTCACAAATGAGGAGAAAGCACTTGTCAAGTATGTTTTTTAAAGATTGTTTTAAAAGAAAAGAACATTTTGAGTGGTCCCTGGTGCTGGCCCCCCGGGGGTTTCCACTTATATTTCTCAATGCTTAGAACTTGGCAGATCTCTTGCTTTTCAACTAGCATGAAACAGAGTGGAAAATATGCTTGATCCTCCAAGGTGTATCTGGGGATCAGAGTTTGGGCTTAACAAAGGGCAGATGACGAGTAGCCTTGGGAGAACTTTAGGGGCTCCAGAGCAAGCTACAAAATGCCAGTGTCTAAAGTGACAGCTCCCTGCCCTCCTGCCACTGCCACCTCACTTCTTCCCCGTGATAACCCCCTATGGCCCAAACCGTCTGTGACTGCTAAGCTTACATTATCCCTTAACATGACTGTGCTTCTTGCAGGATAAACATCTCTGCTATTCTGCCCCTGAAGTCTTAACAGGTCTCAGACAGTCCCCAAAAGATGACAGCGTATTAAGTAAAGACCACTTTTAAAGTGCATGTACATTTAACAGTGGCATTATCTTGGCCTCCTCCCTCTCGTCTCTCCCTCCCCTCCCTCGTCCACTCCTTCTTTCCCTCTCCATCCCACTCCCCCATTCCCTCCTTTTCCATGTGTCTGCCCACCCATGGATCAATCCTTTATACATCCATCCTCAGGGGCTGGGGATATAGCTCAGTGGAATAAGCGCCTGCCTGGCAAGCACATAGGTCCTGAGTTCAATCCCCGGTACAACCAAGAAAAAATCACAAAAAATTATACACCTATCCTCTTATTCTTTAATGAGTAAGACACAAGTAAATTGTAATACCTCATCTCAAACCAATTTGCCAAGTGGGGAAGGAAAGTGAAGCTCTCAAAGAGGAGTTTGCAGGTTTAGCCCAGTGGGCAGAACACAGTGTGTGCTTCAGGCAGAGGAGGTTAATAACGGTGTTTAAGCATTGGGCAGGTCCCCAGCCACACTGGATCTTCATACAAGGAATCTCATCCTGAGGTTCATGAGTGGCACTTGAGAACTCTGTGCTTCTGAAATTGTAAGCACATTCTGTCTGCATATTCCTAAGAATATTGCCTACCAGTCCACCAGATTCTTAGTTCTTATAGCTTTCTGGATGTAAATGACAGTCCAGCAGTTTGACCCGTCTACATGCTACCTCTTCTTCCCTAAATACTTGGAAGAAATTGTAAGGTAAGTGGATGGAAACCGAGGCTTGGAGTCCTTGCTCCCTGGCTAAGAATCCCAGCTCTAGCCATGACCAGCTGTGTGATCTTAGAGAATTATTTAATATCTTAGAGAAGTGTTTATTTAATAGAGATTTCAGTGGATACAGTAAGAATATTGATTCTACCGCTTCACTGAAATGTTAAACAGAGTCAGTGAGAAAAGGTGGGTTGGAGCATATAGCAGTGGGCATGGCACATCTACGTGACTCGGTCAATATTCATAATTGTAACTTTAATTTTAGTTACTGTGGAGGATTGCATGTTCAACCCCAGCCTGGGAAATTTAGAAAGACCCTGTCACAACATTTTTTAAAACACATAACAAGGGCTAGGGATGTAGCTTGGTGGTTGAGCACTTGCTCAGTATGTGTGAGGACCTAGTTTCAATCTCCAGTACTGCAAACAAAGAAAATACATTAGTAACCATTCATGCTGTGGTGTGATATCCTAGAAATATCCATAATCCATCAAGCACTGATATGCTCTAAACCAAGAGACAGCAAACCATGACTTTCAGCCAAATCCCATGCAACGGTTGTTTGTAAATAAAGTTTTAGGCTGGGGATATAGCTCAGTGGAATAAGCGCTTGCCTAGCAAGCGCAGGGTCCTGAGTTCGATCCCCAGTACCGCAAAAAAAACAAACAAACAATAAAGTTTTATTAGATGACAGCATACTCATTCCTTTGCATACCTATGCTCGCTTTCCTGTTGTGTATTGTGAAAGAGACTTTATGGTCTGCAGAGCGAAAAATATTTACCACCTTGACCTTTACAGGAGAACATTTGCCAACCTCTGCTCTAAGCGGTTAGAAAACTAAATAATATGTAATCCATCCTGGAGAAAGACACGTGTATAAGGAGGTATAGACAAGGATCGTTATTATATTATTATGCTATAGTTGGAAAGAATCTACATGTCAATCAAAAGAGGCATACTGTACTTCTGCTATTACAATTGAAAAGAATGCATTCTATCCATGGGGAATAATGTGGAAAAATCTCCACTAGGGATTGGCGAGTGGAAAAAAGCAATGATGTTACCATTTGTGTAAAACATGCAAAACATATTATATATTTGCTTCTAGGTTATATGTAGATATGTCAATGCCTAGAAGAGACTCAGGAAAAACAGGTTATCTAACGGATAATGCTTGCCTTGGAGGAGGAATGGGACTTAGAGGTTTATGTCAATGGAGACTGCAGCCCTATCTGTAATGCTTTTACAGAGTGTACCATGGGCAGGAGGGTGTACTCCTGTGTCACTGGTTTCGTTAAAGTTAATGGTAAAGCTACTGCGTCTACTGCGTGTAAGATTTAAGACATCTGGGCGGAGTACTGATTGAAGGGTGCGTTCAATTCTGAGAGGTGGAGCAATGGGGAACAAACACGATGCCAATCAACGCATTCATGAAAGCAAAGCTGTGAGGAGTGGAAAGACAGTGATGGCATGGGCAAGGAAAACAGAGGGGTGGCGCTGCAAAAGGCGGGAGAACAGTCTGTATCTCAAGAGTTTGGTTTAGGAAGATAATTAGCACAGGGGGAAGGTCATTTATCACAGTGTGGGGCACCAAGAGAAATTAAAGTGCTATACCTGATGTCACAATAGGCCACTTCCAAAAGAGGCAGCAAGTGGGAGGCCATGGACACTCCGGAAGGCCAAACAGACCTCTGGAGTCTTCATGCGGTGGTGGCGGGGGAGGCATTATTCTTCTCAATATCCCCAGGCCTCCCTTCATTTTTAAATTTCTTCAGATTATCATTTGCAGGAAGAAGCCAGCAATCTTGTTCTTGTTAGAGCTTCCTAAAACTGACTGGACAGTTGGATTTGGTTTTTAGCAATCAGAGGAGGAAAAACACCTGCTTCTAAAAGAGTTACCAAAACATAGAAAATTTCCAGTCAGGTAAGGTTTAGGGTAAGATTAGCCTGTTTTCCTATTTTTAATATTAGGAAACCAACTCAGTTGGAGAAGAAATTAAATGTGTTTGCCAGGATGATTGACAGTCTTACAATGAACGCTAAGAAACTGTACATCTGTGGTCAGGTTGGGGACTCTGGCTTAAAACAAGTGTGCCCAGGATGTTCACATACAGGAAGTAGGGCGAAGTGTTGAAGCTACAGAAATTATTTCCACAAACTTGATCTTTGTGATTAGGTACTGGGGAGACAACCATGCCTTGCCTTTCCGTTTCCACCCAGGTAGTGCAGCGGGTAGAGGATGACACCAGTGAGTCAGTCCTAAGACATCCTGGGTCCTCCCCAGGCTGGGGTCTGCAAGCAAGCTGTTTACCTAAAGGATGAAATAGTAAATATTTAAGGTTTCCCAGAACAACAGGTCTCTGTCACAACTTCTAGGTTCTGTCTTTGTGATGCAAATGCAGCAGGAGGCAGGACAGGTGGCCCTTTGTATGCAGAGGTTCTGTATTGCTGGATTCAACCAACTGTGCATGAAAAACCCTCTTTAAAAGTTCCACAAAGCAAAACTTGAATTTGCCTTGTGGCAAGCCCTGGATCCACGTGAAAAAAGTGCTATTAGATCTATGTAGCTTCCATTATCTTGCAGATCCTCGGGGTCTCTGCAGCGTTTGTTTGAGTGCTCTGCATCTCAGAACTCACTCCTGCACTGCGCAATTAGCGTGGGAGGCTTTGGTCCTTGGAAACTCTTCTTCTCATCATTCCCCAAACAATACAGCATGACAGCTGTGTTCATGACATCTCCATTGCATCAGGCGTTTAAGCAATCTAGAGATGATTTAAACCACACAGCGTAATGTGCATAGGTTATCTGCAAATACTACAGCATTTTATATAGGGGTCTTGTGCATCCTTGGATTTTGGAGTCCTGTAAGTAAATGGGTGAAAATGGCTGTTTCCTATTAAAACTTTATTGACAAACCAGTAGCAGCCTGGATTTGGCCCCCAGGCCTTCTATGTCAACCTCTGTCCTAAAGCAAAGATTCTACACACTTTGGTGCGTCAGCAGTCTATTCTATCCCAGGGCCTGGCAGTTTGTTTAGAGGTGATTAGTGAGTGCTCAAGGACAGTCACTATGAAAACCAACTTGGGTTTTATATTTGGCACAGCCAGTGAGGGAAGCAATTAAATTCTAACCGTAATATGTCAATCGTTATAAAGACAACAAGAGAAAAACTTGAGAGCTACTCCATTGTAAAACCTTACCTGCTATAAGTTAGGAAAGTGGACAAAGGGCAGGGAGACTTGTGAAAGTAGTCAGCAAAGTGCAAGAAGATTTAAATGAATGACCACCTCAACCTTGGACATTGTCCAGACCTGGGCCAGTCTTCTGCCCATGCCAACTGTCCCCAACTTTTGCTACAGATTAGAATGAGCAGGTAACCAAAGATTGCCCACTGTCCAGGCTTCTGCTGGACCTACTAGAATTTCTAAGCAAGTAGGCAACAAGGCTGGAGGAGTCAGAGGATGACTACATGGTCAGAACCTACCTAAGAATGAAAGCTGTAGAGAGGAAAGCAGGAGAGACAGATTCTTGGTACTACTTACCTGCCCCTATCTAACTGTATCTGGATCCTGTTAACCCTCATAATTTATAGTTATAAATAAATTTCCATTATTCTTAAAACAGTCTCTGTCATTTGCACCTCAAAGAGGTCTGACAGATATATCCAACCTATCATGTTGTGACAGAGAAAAATAATTGAAAGTCATTTTCCAGAACTCTGCTCCAGAAAAAAACAGAACAAATTCTTTGTACTTCCTCTGAACACTTAGAAATAAGCTAAGCCACACTCTGAATAAGGTTAGGTTAATAGTTCCAAGGCCTGTGAATCCATGTAAGTTGCTTTTAATGCAAATTGATCTATAAAAAAATAAATCATGTAGATGTCAGAATTGCTAGAGATCTGAAGAACTGGACTCAGAACAGGAGCAGAAAGAAAAGGAGGTGGTACAGCAAAACCTCAAAAAGTTAGCACAGAGAAAGCTTCTACCAACCCTGGGCACATCTGTAGACACAGGAAATCCACCCTGGCTGGCACTGCTGCCTCTGAAATGGACTATGCTGTCATTTCTATAAGAGCTCTATACCCACTGACACTGCTTTCAAAGGCCAGGCTGGTGTGTTAATTGACTCAGTCTAGGTGTCATGCCTGTACCCTCACTGCAGAGGAGACTAGGAAAGTGAAGATCTGACCATTTTAGACTCAGACTGGAGAGAAGGCTACCCCTCCCCGGGATTCTGAGTAGCAAAAGATGGGGTGGGATGGGATGGCCCCACTGTAGTCCATCTGACCTTTCCTAGCAATGCTAGCATTCTTCATAGCTATGCACTCACCTTCATTGGCCTTTAGCAATGGCCACAATCCTGTGATGTAGCTAACCCTACCAACCTCTCAGTCACTTTTCTGGGCCACTCATTGACTTCCTTAAAATACATTGCCAACCTGGACAGTCAGCACTGGACAGTGTGGTTTCCACAAGCCCCTCAGGCTGGCCCATGCCACGCTGAGCAGCCTTCAAATCCAGCCAGAGCACTGAGCGACAACTAATTATCAGGCCAGTAGAGCCTCACCGCAGGCTCTGCACACCTATGCTCTGCACTGTGGTGAGGAGGAGAGGTAGGCAAGGCGCTGCACTTAGGAAGCCAAAGGCCCCATCAAGCCTGCCCTTCTTGTCATTTCCCTGTGGTCTCCCTGGAAACTAATCCCATCCTCTTGACGACTGCACAGCAAATCTGCTTGCTTCAGTGATTGTCAAGGTAGTTTATCCCCTTGTTAATTAACTAGTCAGGAGAATGCTGTAGGATGCTGTGCCGAGAGCTTCCAGCTTGTTAACACAGGGAACTCCAGAAGAACTTTGACCTGGCCCATGGCTGGGAGACGCATGACTGAAGGAGAAAGCTGGTTGGAAGAGGCCCTTTTGTTTTCCAGGGCTCATGGTTCCTTTCAGGGATTATGGGTCATTTAAGTGGGAACAGTGAGACTAGCAGAGCCACCGGGGGGACCGTTTTCTGCCACCTAAAGCAGACTGTGTGTATCCACTTTGCAGGGCTTTGGGAGTTGAGGGCTGGCTTAAATGCACAGAGAAATCTGCAGTGTAGAATCTGAATAAATGGATAGAAATATTAAAATATCAACTTCTTTCTTTGGGTGATAGCATCTGAAATAAAAGATCAAAGATCAGGTGTGCCTCAAAAACTAAATTCAATTTTATAATATTTATTAATCACCCTTTACGTGCCAGGGATAGGGAACTATCTACCCAAGATGTAACCCATTCTCAAGGAGGTTGGTCTAGGGAAACATATAGCACAGTGCCGTAGGCTTCTTCAGCACAAGGAGACAGTGGGCCATGGGGGTGAGCAGGGATGCTGCACTGGGATCACAGCGGATAGGCATGGTATTAGTTTTCTGTGTCTGTTGTAACAAATTACCACACACTTGTAACTTAAAACAGAAATGTTTTCTCCCATGGTTCTAGAGGTCATAGGTCTGAAACAGGTTATGGACAGAGCCACACTCCCCCTGGGAGTTCTAGCAGAGAATTTGTTTTTTGTCTCCTTCAGCATCTGGTGAGTGCCAGCATCCTTTGGCTTGTAGCTGCATCATGCCAGTCCCTGCCTCCACCTTGCTTTTATACCACCTTTTCTTCCATGTACCTGTCTCCTGCTACCTCTGTCTTATGAGGACACACGATGGAGTTTAGGGCTCACCCACAAAACCTAGGACAAGCTCTTCACTCAAGCTCTTTTATCTAATCACATCTTTGGTGACCGAGGGTATTACTCACTCTTTGATTACATAAAGTAATATTCAGATATTCTGGGGACAGGGAAGTGAATTGCTTTGTAGAGCCACTTTTTAGCTCCCCAAAGCCCCTCATTCAGTCTGAGGTGGGGTAGAAAATATTTCCTGGAGGAACTGGCTTACGGGTCTTGGGCCTATGTGCTGGTGACCCACTCTTTACCCACTTCCTGTTTCTCTGCTTCTCGGAGCACTGAGATCTGCAAGCTGTAGCTCCCAGACTTCTTTGTCAGCTCCCTGCCTTCTGAGTCCTGCCCTGTATGGGAGACTGCAGGAGTGCGCACTAGGAGGGAGAAGCCAGTGTGTTTCTGCTGCTTCTCCTTTGCCTTGCTAGCCTTTCTGGTGATGGCAATGTCTCTTTAGTAACTGCATGTCCTGCCAGGTAGGTCCTTGAGCTCTCTGACATCACCTGTTCCACTGTTCACTCCATCCAAGGGTAGGAAGACTTTGTAGCTACCGCTTATCTGCTGTTTGTCATCATCTTCTGCCAGGCTCCTAGCAACTCTCACCAGCATAACCAACCCATTCCTTGCATTAAAGCTCTCTGTGGGAAATGCTTGAAGTGGTTTCTTTGTTAGGAAAGGGCTGTGTGGTGCCTTAACCCTGTGATCAACAAAATATAGAGCTGACTGCATCAGCATCCAGACATGTGTGTTCCACATACAAACTCTCTAACTTGCCAGAGATAGAGTCAGCATTTCTAAGGAAGGGCCCAGAATCTGTGTTCCTTAAAGCTCCCTAGAGATTTTGATACATGGCCAGGTATAATAATTTGTGCTCACAGGCCAGGGATATAGCTCAGCGGCATAAGTGCTTGCCCAGCAAGCCTGCCATCGTGAGTTCGATTCCTGGTACAAAAAAATAAAATTTGTACTCACAGTTCAATTCTTTGAAAAATACTAATATTGCTGCATATCTATAATCCCAGCACTCTGGGAGGCTGAGACTGGATGATCATAAGTTTGAGTTTAGTCTGGCCAACTTAGTGAGACCCTGTCTATCTCAAAAAAGGATGTAGTTCAGTGCAAAAGTCCTGTGTTCAATCCCCAGGATCACAAAAAAGAAAAAGTAAAATGCTCATTTCAAGTCTTGTTTTGATACAATTATTGGTTCATTTTTACCATATTCCCCTAACTGGTTCATTTATTCCTGGGTCAATTGCAAATCCCTGATTCATAAATGCTGTGGCCATGGAAAGGGTTTTACACTATGTGTTGGTTCTCTGATTTTGTTATAGTGGTAGCTGTTGTTGATATTCTAGCAAAGAGTAGCTTCTTCAGAGAAAAATTGATGGGAGTAGGAGGCAGTGTGGATCTCAGGCTTGTGCAGTTGGTGGGATGAGCCCTTTCTAGCACACATTTTGTCTTCTGAAACTCTGGATATACTGTGCATCACCTGGTCAAGGTGAGAACAACCTAGGAGGAAGGATGGGCTTTTTTCACTTAACACGTGGGCAGCTCCCTGCTCAATAGGAAGATTTGCTGCTTAGTTCCCACTTCTAGCACCTATCACATGCTTCCTGTTTTAGAGAATATGGAGAGTCACTGACCCATAGTGAATGAGAACCTTCTACAAGTGCAGAGAATCATAGACACTAGCATTGAAGAGCACTCTTGCCCTCCTGCCTTCCCTGGTCCATCTTCCAGAAGCAAAGGAAGTTGGGCCTCCAGGTGGTCCAGGAAGGACAGAGAACATTGTTTCATGTTATTAAAAGCTTTTAGAAAACATTTTAGGTGACCACGTAATATTCCCTAGGGTAGGTACACACTTCCTCCCTTCAGCTGGCCAAGCAGGTGGTACCTAATGATACACTAAAAACCCTACCCAGATCCACTGAGGTCCTGGGAGCAGTCTTGGTACTGACCTTGCCTTTTGGCCCCACAGTCCTGCAGACAAGCTCAGCTCCAGGAACCAAGAGACAAAGATTTGCCTTCAAATTCCCCAGACCACCCACTCAGGAGATGGTGGTATCATCTACTGACAGCAGAGTATATTGGACATTTCTGTCCTGTCACAAAACAGTCATGATTTGTCCATGATAGTCACCTCTTTCTGGACTCTGTCCTCTCCTGTGTGACAGCAAACCACTCAGGATGTCTTCCTACCTCGAGTGCTTCTCAAATTCTGTGGAAGAAAGGCTATCTTGTTTTGTTTTGCAAAAGACAGGGCACAAAATGTCAAACTTCTACATATTTATTGAATTTCTGTATTGCTGATGCTCATTGTTGGGTGTTAACACCTAATTCCAGAATCAGCACTAGTTTAAAGGGCACATTTTGAAAGTGGTGACCCACAGTATTTCTTTTTTAGGTCTCTCTAGTCTTCTCCAAGCTTGCGTTCCTATACTACCCAACACACAAAGACTTCTTTTTTGGACCTCCCATCGTTGGAAAGCAGAGGTTTGTCGTTGGTTATGTAGGTCAAACACTCTGATCTGAAAGTCTGAAAGCTGAAATGCTATGGGGTCTGAAACTCTTTAAGCACCACCAGGATGCTCAAAAGTTTTATATTTTCAAACATTTCCAGCTTATTCTGGACTAAAGATGCTTAACTGGTAAAGTCTTTGCAAATAGTATTCCAAAAATGTAAAAGACTCAAAAATCTGAAACAGGTTTTTGTCCCAAGCACTTTGGATAAGAGATACTTAGCCTGTACTAGTCTTGGCAAACCTGTGCCCACATTTCTGATCAGGGTAAATTTCCAGAAAATGCATTAAGGATAAAAACCATGGGTGTTCTTCAGGCTCTTGATGTATGTTAACAAACTCCTTTTAGGAACTTTATACTAATTTTTAGGAACTTTATACTATTTTTTATTCTTATCAGCATGAATTAAAAGGTCCAGCTTTATTGGACTCTCTTGCTAGTATTGACATCAGTTTTATGATTTTTATTCCATGGACAGTCAAAAAATACTATGATCTTTCTTCCATGGACAGTCAAAAAATACTATCTCTGTATAGTTCTTACTTGCATTTCTTTGATTTCAGGTGAGGGTGAATATATTTTATATGTTCATTTTGCAAATGAATCTTCAGGCTCAGTGGTTCAACTAACTAATAGATATAGATGAAAGAATCTCATTGGTGTTATATTCTAGAACACAGACCTTAACTAGGCAGGTACTTGTTCTTGGTACCACTTGTCCTTGGAAAACCTTTCATGAGACGGGAAATTATTCTGAGATCCAAGCAATTGATTTCCTGGATTTCTGGGTTCCAGTCCTTGCTGCTCACCCTCCTGTAAGTCACTTGTGTTTTGTTCATGTGTGAAATGGAGTGGTTGGCCTCTGTGACCTCCAAGCTTTGTGCTCCCTGGCCTTGACCATTCGTTCTCACAGAATGAAATTGATTGCATTAATGCTGGAACCTATGAAAGACAGCTTGTGGCTGAGATTGGAAGAGATATTAGCTATAGAGGAGATATGACATGTCTGAGGAAGCTGCCTAGGGGAAATCAAGGCCTCTGATAATGATTTATCACCTATAGAAACAAGGTGATGCTGACTGTTGGGATCCTGGGCTGGTGCACTAGGCTGAGTCATCTGGAGATCAAAGGTGCCAGTCATGGACCAGCTTTGAAAGAGGGCAAGATGCAGCTGTTTGGTGATTCCCATGTCTTTTCTGGCTGTGGTTTGAACACCCCATGTAAGAAGCTGTTAAAATCATAAAAGGAACTTTCATGAACTTACAGACCGTGCACTGTTCTAGAAACTGTAGAGAGGATGGTTCTGTGTGGGCACTATCTACTGCTTGCTGGTCCCTTTAAGACTGCAGTTTGTCTTGCTGAGCTGGGGCAGGCTGGGTTGGGTTTGGGTATCAACACCAGCAGTCCTGAGTCACAGCAGTACCTCCTCCCTGTTTCCATTTCATTAATTTTCAGTTAGGCTTAAACAGCCATGTATGTGGCCTGGATTTGAGGAATTGGGGTGGATCAGGACGATTAAAAGTCCTTTAAGTTTTCCAGGTTACCTCTGAGTAGAGCAAGACCAGAGAGAAAAACCCTTTTTCCCTCTTTTACTGCTGTGTTAGTTGAAGCGATTTCAGTGGGATTAATTGACTGCTGAAATGATTTGCATTTTATGGCCCAAGTCTGCTCACTGGGTCAGAAGATGTCATAAAAGCAGAAACCCAAGATTGCTGACAACCTCAGAGACAGCAGGCTGCTCTGCGAAGAAACTGGACCAACGATTCTCATTCTTTGTAACCTGACGGTGTAATGAGGCACATGTGTTTCCAGCCGACCTGCTCTGGTTCTGAGAGCGAGGTGATGTTTTTCCAGCAATGAAGGGAACAAGAAAGAGTAGGCAGAAATTAGATTAAGAAACCTGAGGTCTAGGGAGAATTGCTGTGGATGGCAACACAGGAAGAGCTATCTCTAAACCCTGAGTAGAAACCTAATCTATGTGTTGCTGCTGACGAACCTGTAAAAAGTTTATAGCTGTGGATATAGCGGGGATTACACCCTTGTGCTGGGAGAGGCAGGTGACATTAGTGGGCGAAGCTGACCTGGGGGCCAGTGGAAGGCCCTGGGCCCCTCTGGCCCATCGGGGGCCTTTGTGTAGATTGGGAAAGGGCCCCCTTCCTCCCAGTAGAAGCCAACTTGGCCCAGCTTTGCTTTCAGCACTCTGGGCCTCCTACTCAACCCAGTACAGTGTCCTATCCTCCTGGGTGAGGGCAGCTCTAACCAGCCTAAGACAAGGTTTCCCATGCAGATGTGTGGATTCAGTGTTGTTACAGCTTCTATTTTTATTTGTTTTTCAAAAGAAACTAGAAACTCTGTGTGTGTGTGTGTGTGTGTGTGTGTGTGTGTGTGTGAAAGAGAGAGAGAGAGAGAGAGAGAGAGAGATCTCCATTTCCAAATGGAAGCCACGGCTTCAGTTTTTCATTTCCCCGACATACTGCTGTAGTCAGCCCACAAACATGTGGGAGCAGTGAATTGGACTGAAGATTTGTGGACTCGGTACTATGGTACCATCGGAAGGGAGTTACCAGTATCCCATCCCCACTCCTAAATACAGCGGGGGGGGGGGAGATTGCAACAAAGGAGTTGAGGGTTCTAGAATTCTCTTCTTTGGTCTTAACCCTGGGCACACACTTGGAGGACATAGCCAAGCATGATCCTGTTTGCACTGCTAAGGTGGAGACTGCTTTCTACAAGAAGAGTAAAATCCCAAGGAAGTGAGACTGAGGGCCCTTGAGAGAGCAGTGTATGAAGGGAGACAAGAAGAGCTAACCAGGGGGACAGTTTTTTCTCTGTGTGGGTATGGTAAGTAGTCAATAGTGAGCTTTCCCTCTCTAATTTCCGGGGAGCTGAGAAGAACCTCTGGTTGGTCTCCCCCTGAGGTGTGAAGCACTGGGACAAAGAGGAGCAATTCCTGGAGGGTGGTTGGCAAGCTACCTCCCTGGTGGGCAGCTCTTACGTAGCAAAGCAGAATGTGGTCCACAGACCTGTGCCACTGCCTGCAGCCTGACAATGTTTGGACTTCCCTGCTGAGCCCTGATTGAGTGCGTGTAGATGGCTAATTAAACTCTGAACCAACAAACACCATGCTGCAGAGGGTCTCTTTTGAAGAGCAGGAGATCACAGGGACAATTTCCTGTTTGCCAGTTTGCAACCTCAGATCTCATCAATTTAGGGTTGTGTTAAGTTTAAAGCATACTGATGGTGCTCAACACCAAGTGCCTTTTGATAGAAGTTGTCAGCCTAAATTGGTGGTAATCTCCTGTTTGCTTCCTGCTTTCTTGTTCAGGTGTGTGTATTTTGGAAGAGGCGGGAGATATCAGTAAATGTTTCAAATCCTTGTTAACCCAGAGTCTTATGTATGACTTTATTAAAATAACAGGTAGTTTTATATATATATATATATATATATATATATATATATATATATATATTAGCCAAATGTGTTTGACAGATAAATATACATAGAAGCAGCCTTTCATATCCTCGGGTCCCATGTCTATAGAGTCAACGAACCAGGTATTGAAAATATTAGGAAAAAAATTATTATTCACAAAACAGTACTGTGTAACAACTATTTATATTTGCATTCACATTGTGGTAGGCATTATAAATCATCTGACGATGAAAGTATATGGAGGATATACACAGGTTATATGCAAACACTGTCATTTTATATAAGGGATTGAGCATCCTTGGGTTTTGGTGAGGGGTTGGGGTCCCAGAATCTATCTCCCATGGATAGAGAGGAACAAACATAATTCTATACAGAAACAGAGGCAATAATGAGGTTAGATTAGGTTAGTTTGGAATCTTTGTGTATCTCATTGCTCAGCGGGGTGACCACTTGGTTCCCCAATAGTTCTGATAGACAATATTTCTTCTCACCAGCAAGCAAGGGAACCAAACGCTTATTTTGGATAAGCTATGTTGCATGTGGCTTATCATTTAATAAAGATCATTTGATGCTGTGATCAGTTTATTTGCTTTGGAGCTGTAGGAAAAATTTATAAGTTCAAGTTGTAGATTTGCTCGGTTCTGAACTGTGGGGAACTCATTTGTCAATGATTGTGTGAGGAAGGGTGCAGAGATAAGCTTGGCAGGAGTCTAAGTTACATGCTGTCGCTGGTGTAAGGTGTCAGTCATAGTCAAAAGAAAAACGGATTATTACTGATCATTGCAAAAAAAAGTGATAAAAACCATCACATCTTCATCTATAATTTTTCTGCCTTTTTCTGTGGTCACCAAGTTATGTTGAACAAATTAAATGGCAAGTCCACAGTAACTTCCAATCTTTCGGCACCAGTACTGCTGTTTTTCCCATTGTTCCATGTAGAGGTAATTGGGTGGGTGGGTGGGTGGATGGATGGATGGATGGGTAGAGAAAAAGGCAAGAAGACATATAGTAACAGGGATAATATAGACAGATGGACAGACAGACAAACCCTTTTTTAAAACTCTGGCCTTTAGGGTGGGAAGCGCAAGATTTAGAAAGTACACAAGTGATCAACCCTTTAGGAGTTTCCAGTGTAGTCAGTAGAGGACACGTATAGGTTATATTTTAATACACTATCTCAATACTCTTCTGGAAATAGGTGAGGGATACAATATTTTAAAATAATTACCCTAACATCATCCTGACTAGGTTTTTCACAGGAAACTTAACTGGAAACTGTGTAGGTTGGGAAAAAAATACAAGAGCATAAAATAGGAGTTCTGTGCCTTCGGTGTCTGAGTTTCCTTGGGAGCATGAGGAAAAATAGAGAAAATCTAGATAAAATTGAGGATTTTACATAACCTTAGAGCAGTGGTTTGTTCAGGATGGACTTTCCCCAAAGATTGTTTTGCTAATGCGGTAACAAGCTGTCACATGTGCAAAGGACACTTACTGTGTTACTTCATACATAATCTTATCCCTTTTTGAGTTCTATTTTACTCATCTGTAAACTATGTTAATAATAAGGATCTCAGAGTGTTGCCTATTTAAAATCATAATGAAAAGCAGCCATCTCATACAGCGCTCACTAAATATTATGGGGTATGGGGCTCTGGACGCAGACTGACCTGAGTTTTTAAGTGCTGGCTCAGCAACAGTGTAGCTGTGTGACCTTAGGCAGATCACTGAGCATCTCTGAGCTTAATTTGCTTCATATGGAAAGTAGGGTTGATAACACCCCTTCGGAGCTGTAGCAGGTGAGACAGCATATAGAGGAGCAAAGTGTAGGTCTGGCATAGGAGGAATTTTTTGACAAATTTTGGCTGTTCTTACATGTTTGAATCTAATTCATTCTATCCAACATCCTACAACCGAGGCCACTGTCACTGCTCATCTTCCTCAAGCTGCCTGCTCAAGGGTTCCTGCTGCCCAATGGAAGGGCATCAGGTGGCTCCTGGGACCTCCCAGAGTGAGTCCTGCAGTTCAACATCCCTTCTCCAGGGCCTGGAGGGAATTAGTCCCAAAGTGTCCAGCTGCTCTCTAACGTGCCATAAAAACCCCAGGAGGAAAAAGCCCCATTACCACCTTCACATTTGGGGACCTTGGTCAGCAAAAGGGCTGGAAGCTTCCTGCTGAAATCCCAGGGCTTGGCAGGTTTACGGAGGCCCTTCATTAGAATGAGTTATGGACCTGTGGCCCTCTCTGATTCACTTTGCTCCAGCCTGGGAGGCACAGGCCGGGAACCCCTGCCTGCCCTGCGTGAAGCCCTCTTCCTTCCCCCTCCCAAGCTCCTTCCTGCCTGCTGTGTAGCCACCACCTTTGTTTAATGAAAGAGAAAGGCACCCTCCAGGGGCCCCAGGGCTAGAGGCAAAGTTCAACCTAAGAAAATCCTGTTCTTGTAAGTGGCAGGCCTGGCTCAGACCTTTGCGAGTGTGCAGAGGGTCTGCTGTCTTCCCTTACCACCCAGGCCATAAACAACACCCCACAGCCAGGAGGGCAGGTCGGGGGTGGGGGGGCTCTTTGTGCTATTGCTCCCGTCATAAGCAGTAGGTCAGGGGTTATCCAACTGGATTCTCCAGAGTACCTGGCTTTTTATGGTATTTTTTTCATTAATGCCATGAAATATTATAAATGGTTGTTCAGAGAAGCCCAGTACAGATCCTCCCTAGAGCAGTGGTTCTTAAATTAAGTGCTTGCAACTTACATGGGAATCTGAGCATATCAGGGAAAGCCCTGCAGCACAACTTACTTGCAGCATGAAGAATGGACATCGGACAGCACATAAATGCCCAGTAATGTTAAATGCAAATGCCATCATTGTCACCACTGATGAAAACTCTTTCCTTAACCAAACTGTAGTCAGGTTCACCCAAGCCCTCTTTCTGAGTAGGCCCTGACCTTGGGCTCTGTCCATGGGAATCTTAGTTCAGTTTTAGCAGAATCCTGTTGAGCAAATATCCCGGTAGACTTGACACTTCCCCTTAGTAACCTTCCATCCCCTGCACCCCCTGCTCCAGGCAATAAATCTCTAATTGGCCTTGCATTCGGAGGGGAGCTGAATCTGTCTCCTCTGTGCAAACCCCCCTAGTAGCCATTCCACTTCATGAAAGTCTTCCTTACCACTTTTAACAGGTGTCATGAATAGTTTTCTTCTTATATTCCCCTTCCTCCTGTGTGATAATCCGCTCTCTGTCCCTATGACAAAATACCTGAGAGGACCAATTTAAAGGAAGAAATGATTTATTTTGCTTCGCTGTTTTAGAGGGTGTTCCAGTTGGCCCCGTTTCTGTGGCCTGCGGCAGCACAGTGCATCATGGTGGGGAACGAGTGGTAGAGCTACTGCTCATCTCTTAGGGGCTGGGAAGTGAAAGGGAGGAGGGAGAGGTGGGGGCACTGTCCCGCAGTCCCCCTGAGGACACACTCCAAAGAGAACCTCCTCCTACCGGGCCCCGCTAAAAGTTCCCATCGCTCCCAGTGGCACCATCAGCTGGGCACTACGCTTTCCACACATGAGCCTTTGGGAGGACATGCCACAGCCAAGCCATAAAATCCTTCTCCTCCTCCTCCTCCTCTGTCCCTTCTTTTTCTCTTGCCATCTTCTTTCTTCCCCGCCCCTTGCTCCTTCTTGCTCAAAGCTCTGTATTTTATTTCTGGGCTTACTGTCTTGGCTTGGGCAGTGGGAATCATCCTTTTAGCCGAAGAATTTGAAATTTTCACTGCCTAGAAACCAAGGATGAGAAATAAGGCTTCTTTTTTGAGCTAGAGGATGCAAAGTATGGCAACAACCAAAGTAAGCAAAAAGCAGAGCTAAGAGGAGGAAGATGTAGAACAGTGTGCCTCCTGCCGTGCACTGTCTGCCTTATACAACCGCTGACCAGACCTCGGAGTGAAAGCTTTGGCTCTTTGCAGCCTTTGCCCTCCCAAATAAAAAGGAATTCACCAGTGTGAAATCTTAGGATTCAGCAGGCTGGGTGGTCTTGCTCTTGTACGCTCTTCTCCGTCAGTTTGTCTGTCTGTCCTTCTTTCTATGTCGCTGTCTCTGTCTCTGCCTCTGTGTCTGTGTCTCTCTGTGTGTGTCTGTTTGTCTCTCTCTCCCTCCCTTCTGAACTCCCCGGCTCCCTCTACCTCTTTTTTGTTGAAATCTGAAGTCAAAAACTTGAAACTTGAAATCTGGCATAAAAATTTATTCTGGGTCTGGTACTGAAGAACTGAATGAATTCCTCTAAGCCTTAGCCTCTTTACCTTTTGAAACCAAACAATAATGGGAACATCCACTAACCATAAGCTCCGAAGCAGAGAAATTATGCTTTTCATTTTTTAACCTTATTTCACTTGCAGTGTTTAAGGTTGTATCTGTCACACCATTATCATTCAATAAATATTGGAATGAATACATAGTCTATACTTTTCTGAGTTGAAATTATTTATTGAGATACTGTATATAAAAGCACTTAGCCCAGATATTTTCATTGTATGTTCACTTTTCCTTCCTAATTTTACACATGCTCCTTAGAAGAGAAGGAAAAAGGTCATGGGAAACAGAAGCCGGAGCACAAAGAAGGAACAGGCAGAGGTGGTACAGTAGAAGGGGCCAGGGGTGTGCAGGAGGCTGGCCTTTTATCCCTCGCTGGGTCTGTGAATTCCGCTTAGCGATTTGGCTGCTGTGAACTTCAGGCTCCTCATCTATAAGATGGGGATGAGAATATCCACACTCCTGGGAGTGTGTACTCAAGGCGAGGTATATTTGTGAAGGTGGTCATCAGGGTTCCTGGAATACAGTAGGGACAAACTGACAGTAAATCCAAAGGTGAAGAGAAAACTGGAAGGAAAAAGCACTAAAATAGAAAAGAGAATAAAAACCAGGGGAAACAACAGGGGAGGAAAAGAAGGGCTTGGGTCTTTCTGTACCAGTTCCATCCAGTTCTTCCACTCCTGGCCGGTTTGACTTGGATTTGGATTCACTTGGGAAGCCAACTGGAACATGAGCACCTGATGGGTGAATTCTGTACTTTGTCACTGGGTATATTAAATGGAAGCAGCGGGTGGTTCAGGTCACGGGTGGATAATAGATGAACAGCATATAATCCTTATGGGTGAGACAACATGAATGAGGCCCCCAAAATGCTCCTACAACAATGCAGTTTCCTGGGATGAACCCTATATGGGTCGGGAGTGGTGACTGTCAGTTCGCCCGTGGTTGTGGATACAAGAAGACACTACCGAAGAAGAGTAGGCCTGGGAAGTATCACTTACTTAAACTTTATACTTTCACAGTGACATTTCCATTTTTAATACTTAAACAAGTTGTGGACATTCGATCTGGAAAGTTTGGAAAATGTCGAGAACACCTTTCAGCCCACTGAGGGATAATCTTCTGTTAACATTTTCACATATAACCCTCCAGGGATATATGTGTGGGTAGTTGTTCTCATTTTTCGTGGCATTGGTGCAAAACTGAGGTGTATTCTGCTGTTCTAAGTACTTAGTCATCCAACCCCTGTCAGTTCAGTATTTGATTGACTGTATACCAAGTCCTGTACTCAGTGAAGTGAAACAAGATTCTATTTCACATTAGTTCTTTTCAATTCCTGGAATTTAAAAAAGAAAATTCTTTGGAAAGGTTGTTAGCAATATTCTACAGTCTATTCCTACATGTTCAACTGTTACAAAATGTTCCCTTTCTCTGTATGGCTCTTAAGATGAATTTCTTCTGCCCTCCCAGGTTAAGTGTAAGAACAAGAAAAACCTGATTCTGACCGTTCATTCCCTGACTATGTTCCCTAAAAAGAGACTCCAGCAAGGAGAAAAGAGAAGTGGGGAGTGGAAGAGAAGTAGAGGGGAAAGAGGAAGAAACAGAGCACAAAGGCAGACAGTGTGTCGTGGCCCACTTTTGCTGTTATCACAGAATCCCTGAGACCGGGAAGTCTTATAAAGAACAGCAACGTTATTGTCTCACAATTGCAGAGCTTGGACAATCCTAGATCTAGGCACCAGTTTCAGGTGGAGGTTTCTTCCTGCATCATCACATAGCAGAAGGTGGAAAAAAAGACAAAGAGCACCCTCTCCCATGAGTCCTTTCCTGCGGGCCCTACACCCAGCCGTGGGGGTGCCTTAAGCACTGCTTGGCCCACCTCCCCATCCCGCGACATGACAGCATGGATTTTGGAGAGGACACTCCACAGCACAGTGCAACAAAAAGGGAAGAGAGGAACTCTGTACTGTTTTCCTCAGTGACGATGCGCGCAGTAGTCACTCATCCAAGTAATATTTGTTGAATTCTTACTATATAGCAGCCTAGTCAATAATCACAGGTTCTTGGGCAAATTTTGGCTCTAAGATATAGTCTTCTTGATCTGATTAAGTCCGGAAAAGCCCTCAGTATCCCTGATCTTTACTGGTAATCTGAGAAACTTCGTTGAAGATAATGATATGTACTATAGCAACCAATGTAAACTCCTATCACCTTTTTTGAAATCCTTTATTGCTTTTGTATCTTTTTGTCTTCATTGTTGTTTTTGTCATTGTTTTCTTTTACTTTTTAAAAGAAAAGAAAATCCCTGATCTTTGAATGCCATAGTTTGTAAACTATTATAGAAATTGAATTCATCTTCTTTCCCCATGGCCCTTTAGCAACTCACTTTGGCCAGGGCTAAAGCATGCCACAAGAGCCTGCGCCATGCCAGCCTCTTCTACATGAATCCCAGTGCGGGTCCTGACCTTAGTGGACCTCTGTAGGGAAGTCTTACACTAGAGAACGAGGGGGACAGCCTTGTCAAGGGGCTTCACAGTAACACCTCTCACTACACTGTGGATTCTCAAAGAGAGCAGAGTTGGAGCTCCTCACCTTACCCCAAGAGGTAGATACCTTCCCCCTACCTCTCTGATCAGGATTTGCTGTACAAAACCCCACTAAGACAGACAGACAGACACAGATCCACTGGTCAGTGGATGATCTCTCTCTGCGAGCATAACTGGAGAAGATGCTAATGAGATCTTAAGAGGGGGGAAGGGTACAGCCTGATCACTGTGGGGTTTTGCAGGACATGGAAAGGGTGCTCTGAAGACAGTGCTGATGTTAACCAGGTTTATTTCATTCTTCTGTTTGTACTGAAGAAGCTGTGTCTCCCCTATGCTCTTACCTTAAATGAACCAGGCTCAGTCAACCCATCATCGATTCACTGCAAAGAAAGCTTTCATGCAACTTACTCTGGAAGAGCTAAAATGTAGAACAATTTCCTCATGCTACAGGTTTAGAAGGGAATATTTCTGAACAAAATGTCATCAACTTCACTAAATTTTATGACACAGCTTTCATTATTTCTTAGCATTTGGATGTGCACATACTAGCAGCACCAAAAACACAGAAGGAAAGCTCTAGGCCTTCACTCAGCTGTAGGGCAAAGAGCCTTACCCCTCACCCCTGGTATGTTCTTTATTGTCATTGGTTCAAGAAAACTAAACAGAAAAATCCCAACATCAACAGGTCCCCTTTCACCTCCTCCTCTGCCTCCTCCTCCTATCAGAAGCACAACTACCTTACATTCTTGTGGAATGAGAAGAGATGACTAAAGCATCAAACCCGGCCACCATGCCAAAGTGTAGGGTCCAAAACGAGAACTAGGATGAGACCATCAGTCACTCCTAGGTTACAAATCGGGACCCAACCATAAGCAGAGCCTCTCAGTGATGAATTATGTTTATATTTGACTTTCCTCCTCGACAGTTGGCCTCCTGAAATGAGTTCCCTGCACTATAAAGTTACTCCAGATGTGAGGGCAGCTCAGTATTCAGAGCTCTCAGACTAATTAATTCTATCCCAAGATGGTGATGAAGAGGTCAACAGTGACATTTCCAGAGAGCATCTTCTGACTTCCCAGTGCCTAGTTTGTCCTGAGGCTGAAAACCCCTTAGGTGGTTCTAGAACTGAAAGGGCTGGCAGGTGCTTTGTCTCGCCTTGGGCCCTTGATCCATGTATTTGTAGCAGGCCTGATCTAGGAAAAAGACAATTTGATCTCAATAGAAAGCCCTCAAATGGCATAAACATTCTCTCTTAAAGAATACTCATCCTGGGAACAACCACAAAGGACACAGAGATATAAGCCCAAGTATGGTAGCTTTAATTTTTTCTTTTTTGGAGACAAGGCGGCTGGCCTCAAACTTGTGATGATTCTCCTGCCTCAGCTTCCCAAGTGCTGGGATTACAGGTGTGCGTCATGACACCCAGCTATAGCTTTAATTACTTATTCCACACTTACGCCCATTTCTCAGGAGGTGGTAGAAGTACTCAAACATGAGACCTTCAGAAAGTTACTTCCCTCTTGGAGGTTCTGCTTCCTCAACTATAAAATTGGGTTGCTGATGGTACTTAGGTCATACGTGGCATTTTAGCAGTAAATGAATTATTGTATAAGAAGCTTTGGGGATGGTGCCTATAACATGGAAACATCCAATAGATATTAGCTACTATTATTATTTGTGTCATTTATACCTGAGCTCTATCACTTGGAATTCCTAGTTTCAAGCCACAGAACCACACTTAGCAGATTTAAGCAGGAAAGAAATACATTAAAAGTGATACTGGATGTCATTCAGAATTACTCAAAGCTGGAAAATGAAATGTGATGACCACCCAGCTAAGAACAGCACCCAGAATCACCCAGAATCACCCAAACTTTCCCTATACGAGCAATGCCAGCACTCTCATCTAGCTCCAGAGATTATTGGGGGTGTGTCAGATACCACTGGCCTCAGTCTCCAGCCACCAGTGTTGTAGAACTTGCTCTTTCTCAACCAGCTACTGCTGAAGAGAAGATTCTCCCAATTTCCTACTGGTTTGAGGAATTTGCTCTCCATTTACCTCTGCTGCTCTGTCTGATAGGCAGAATTTCAATGGTGTGTTCCTATCACTGCTGTTAGAGAGCCTGGGAAAACAAGTATCTGGCCTTACCTAGTTCTGGACTGCCTTCCACAAAAACCCAAATAGTAGAACAGCCCTCAGATGATGGAAGAAGGATGTGTAATGCTAAAAGAATGACAGAGGATTCTGCAGACTGAGATGAGGGCATGTACAAGACTGAGCATGTGCTTGGTATGGATCATTGTGTGTTCAAGGCCCAAACCAACTTGTGGTACAGCTCAAAACGCAAGGCAGATGTTCATTCTGCTGGGCTGAGGAGTGCCAGACCCTACCGTTAGTGTTCTGATGCTTCTGGAGGTACAAGAGAATTGGCAGATAGAGGTCTGTGCCACCCCAGGAGAAACTGGTAACAGAAGAGCCGTAGGGTGAGGGAGGCAGCGGGGGGAGGGGGGAAGTATGCAAAGTGTAACAGTGAGACAATTGGGTCTGAGGGATACATTTTCCGTGATTTATATGCTGTCTGTGGTGCATGAGCATTTACCAATAAATATTAAATGAATGCACTATAATCACTGGATGAGCCTTCTGGCCACCTGATGCCTCCTAGGTGTTGGAGATAGGCTGGCAGCATTTCAGCAAGTGGCAGGCAACCTTTACTGAAACAGTCTGATTTCCTGCAGGGTGACATACTTCTAAGTAAGAGAAAGAAGAGAAAGAGTTGGAGGCCGAGAATGCTGAAGGTGGAGGAAGAACATCCCAGTCGCTCAGACCAGGACTGGGTATAAGGGTGCCCAGGGGATTACTCTGGCCATTCATCCAGCCTTGTGTGTGGATGATCTGGTGTGAGTTTTGTCTCCCACGGCTAGGCGCCCACTGCGCCGTGCTGACTCTTTCCCAGCGGGGGTCTAGAAACATCCCCCTCTGTGGGTGGCTGTGTCAGTATGATAAAACCTCTCCAGACAAGCTAGACTTGGCCCTTGCATGGCAGCTCTTTTTGGTCCATCTGAGACTCTTTGGCCTTGGATAATAAGTCACATCTTCGTTTGTACTCACCTTTCATCATAGTCCCTTCAGCTCTGGAAAGAACTGATGTGAATAATGAGAGAGTTGACTTTGTACAGAGTCCTGGGTGTCTTAAGTCGTTTGCGCCTCTCACGCCTTTGGGAAAGAGTCAGCAGATATTTATACCCCATTTGATAGATGAGGCATCTACAGTTCAGGAGGCTTACATGGCTTCTCCAAGGTCACACCGCAGTAAGAAGACAAATCTCAGGTCTCCTGTTTCCCACGCCAGTGACACTGCAATTGTTGCTCTCCCTGCTGACTACCTCTCTCTCTATTCAGATGCATCGGAGTATGGGGGAAGAGAACATAGGAGTTACCAGCCTTGAGGCTGAACTTGCCCTGCATAGGTTTCTGTAAGGATTTATGGAGATAATACATGTAGAATATTAGCTCAAAGCAGGGCACATGGCCGCACTCAGTGGGATTAGTTTCCACTTTTTCATTATTCTCTGCTGTTGTCTGACACAATCCTGATGTCTGGACCCCACCACCACCATACCTTCATCACTGCAGGCAGTTCCCTCTGCCTCTGTACAGTGCTTTCGGGTGGGCCCATCTTCCTCTTCCCCAACTGGCTTCTGGAATGTGGTCATTCTCAGACAAGCTAATAAAGGACCCTTTGGCTGTTGAGGGATCAAAATGAGCAGTTGTATCTAATTCCTATCCTAACTCAAACTAGCATCAAAGCAAAGTTTTTGTTACCTTCTAAGGTTTCCCTCTGATATTCAGAGAGCCTTGCGTCTGTCATTTCTCCCTTCCTCCTTAACCATAATGACCCACTACCTCTCCCCTGCCCACCCCTGCCTTTCCCACCTTCTCATAGAAGGAGTTGAGAAGACAAGAGTAACCATTTCCTAAACAGGAAGCCACATGAGTCATGGTGGTAACTCAGGAGTGCAGGGTCTGCTTAGTGGAAAGGGTCAGGGTAATCGGAGCTCCCACTCCGGTGTTGATTATGAGTTCTAGGCTTACGCACAGCAGTGAGTCCATGTCAAAGGGCTACCACCAAAACTCCCCCAAAGTGGAGGCTGGGGTTGTCAAGGGCAAAGCATAGAGTATGGAGTGATCTGAACATGTATAGCTTCATTAGAAGGGCAGAGACTAAGATGAAACTTGTCGTGTGAGAAAAAAATCCCTCTTATTATATGCTTTTCTACTGTAACCATTTATCACTCCATGTGCCCTCTACCACAGCAATCAGTGTTTTATGAGTTATCTTTTCCTCAAAGGCTCTTTCTTGTCCTTTATTTTGCCCAAAATAAGAATTTAATTAAACTCTGGATTTTTCTCACCACTACTTCTTAGAGCAGTGAAATATAGTTGGAGGTATTGGATTGTGTAAAAATGATTTTATCTATTATTTCTGTTTATAAAAAAAGAAGAAGAAGAATCAGCATGGTCCCTGGCTTTGCGTCAGTTACACAGGCCCTGTTCAGTGACTGCAGCTAACACAGCGCCTTTCATAAGATTCAGTACAGGCTTTCGATCACAATAACTGTACTGCTCATTACCTAGCCACATACCCCGCCTGTGACGAGCAATCTCAAGACTAATTTCTTATTGGTCTCATAGGTACCTACCTGTAGGGTAGCTTCTCTTACAGGTTGCATTTTAGAGATGAAGAAAGAAACTGAGGCTTAAGGTGGCTTAAGTGCCCTGCCCAAGATCACTTGCGTAGGAGAAAGTGGAGATGGAATTTAAATCCAGTGTTCTGTCTCCAAAGTCTAAGCACCTAACCACTACAGATACCTCCTTTTAAAGATAAAAGCTGATAATTGTGAAAGCAACATGTATTTCTAAAAAGTTTCTAAGGTCAGTTTGACAGGGCTTTAGGTGTTTTGTAAGGGGGAGGAAAACTGCAGTGAGAAAGTCTAGGCAAATGTTGGTAGACAGCACTATGGATTTGGGAACTGAACTGATGAATCTGGCCTTTGCATCTTTAAATACCTTGGAAGGTCAGATTAGCACAGAAACCCTGGTGCTGAGCTGAACACTTGGTCCTCCCAGTTGGCAAACATTAGCTGGTTGAAATACTTCCTGATGGAAATACCGATAGCACGCTGACAAAAGTTCAAACTTGTTTCTAAAGGTCATTTCAACTGGCAGAGCAATTAGTTCAAGTTTGCCTTTTGCTTTTCCCCAGTGAGAGTTTTAGCCGAAACTTCCAACATTAGTCCTCCTTGCAACATATGGTCAATGACAAGAGATTGTTTCTGATCCAGGGTATGCAGTGACCAGAAATTTCTCATCACCTGGGCCAGAACTAGAGTTAGATGTCCGCACCGGGGCCTCATGTCAGCAGCAGCCTCTTCAAGGGGAGCATCCACTGAACCCATTACAGGGACCCCCCAAGTATGTGTTGGACCCCAGAAGCGCTGTGACTTCCTGGGTCTACCATCTGAATATACCACAGAGTCCACAATGTAACTCTGCTGAAGTCCTAAAACATCCTCTCTTCTGTATTTCACCAAGGAGAACTCTGAGGATCTGCTTCCAGCCTCCCTATGATCCAGAATCTAATCAGATAGATCCTGCCTCCCTGATGTTCCTTATTTCCCTTTCTTTTCTTGTTCCCATTGTTGATTCCTTCCTTCGCATCTCGTCACCTGTCTCCTAACCTATTACAACCATCCTGTTTTCATCACATCTTCCTAGGTATCCTCTACACAGCACAGGGAGCAACTTTCCTAAAACCTCCTTCTGATCTTGGCTTGACCCTACTGAGAATCTTCCTGTGGGTTTCCTACAACCCTCTGGTTAAAGTCCAACCTCTGAGCATGGAATGCATAGTCTTCTGTGGTATGGTCACACCCCTGCTTGCTTCTCTATCTTGATGGTATACATCCTCTTCACATTCCATTTCTTTTTCATATTCACTCTCTGTGTGTGCCTGCCTATCTCCTTTCTCTTCCTCTTGCCTTCCTCTGCTTCCTTACCTCATACCAAACTCCTTGGTGCTCCCAGAACAGGTCATACTGCTTTACACATTTGCACAGTCTGTTGTCTCTACCTGTAACAACCTTAGGCACAAAGGGTATGCTTAGTGCCAGCAAAAGTCAGCCATCTTTCTTCCTAGTTCCCAGAACCCCATGGCCATACCTCCAGGCGACCACTCTATAAAGTCTGAGTTCCTTAAGGATCTGAAGCTAGGGCCCCACTCTCTGGTTAACTGCACAGGTCCTGGTGCATGGTTAGTGCTCCCAGTCTGGAACCCTTGGGGACTGAAAGTACCTTCAGTGCTGTAGCTCATTCTGCTGACTCTGACCAATGGTCACTCTAACTTGGAATCCCCTGCTGCCTGCTTCTGAAGACCCTCCATGGCCTGTCCTCCTGCACATTTTCACTATCCGACCACAGGTCACTTTTCTCCTCCTTGAAACATGGTTATACATGTCACAGTCTACAAACAGACTATTCTTCATAATTTTTCTATAGAAATCTATATATGTACCTTTTGGGGGGAAATGTCAAGATATAAATGTTATTCTTAACATATCTTTTTTCTTTCTCTCCCTCTCTCTTCTCCTCCCTCATCTCTCCTCTTAAAACATAGTGAGAATTCCCTTAAAGTAGGATTTATTGTACTTTTACAGCTGAAAAGGGAATACTGCTTACTAGCTTGACTGGTGGAAAATGTCCAAGCTGCACAGTTCACTAGTTTATATTACCTAATAGAGAGATAAATAAGCCATGATTCTTCTGAAGGACTGGCTTTTAATTAGATTTTTAATGGATACTCTTTGACTTTCCCAAGCATAAGTACTGCTATATTAGTTCATTATTCTGATTAAAAGCAGCTAATAATGATCATAACTAAATAATTTCCCTCAAGTGTTCCAGCACAGTGTGATCAGCGGCTGGCCGAGCCTGCTTCTTTTCCTCTGCTGTGCACACCCGAGCTGCTGGTGAGGATCGGGGGCTGGGAAGCCCATGGGCACAGAAATCACCAGCTCACAGATCCTAGGCCATCCTGTTTTGTGCGCTGCCACTCAAAACACCCTGTGCTTCATTTCCCTGGTGTCAGAGCTTCTAAACAGATGAACTCCGTTGCAGTATGTCCTTAAGTACATTTAGGTCACCAGTTGGGATGTCAGTTGGGAAGCTCACTAACTAGACTTTTGAGCTTGAAAATGGCTTATTCAAAGGCTCCATAGCATCTCCATCGCCACTGGACTGAGAGTTACAACCTGCAGCATCCTCCTCTGTGCCTTCCAGGTCTTCTGTCTTGGAGGCAGAGATTGTTCCAGTGGAATTTGGCTTCCCATTGTCTATGTGGGACAATTATTCTTCATTCTTTAGCTCATTTATTTTTATGTATATATGTGTGTATGTGTGTGTATCCTCACAAAGATAAAGGCATTATGAAAGTTTCAAAATACCTAAAAGGAAGAAAATAAAAATCACAATTCATCTTGCTATTAGTAGTGTTTTTTCTTCTTTTTCTCAGCCTGTATATCTATACCTCTTAATTTTTTTTCAGAAATGGCTTCATGTTGTTGCCTTGGTATTATATCATGAGCATTTTCCCATGTCATTAAATCATCGCCTGCAAAATCATTTTTAAGGTCTACCAAGGGTGTCATTACATAAATGTACCATAATTTATGAACCTCTGTCTTTCACTGGACATTAAAATGATGTCAAGACTTGTATTATTATAAGAAATGTTCAGTTAATATCCTGATCAAAAATATTTGAGCACACTCTATTTCCTTGGATGAAATTTCAGGTGTTGGTCACAGACAGTGGAGAGTTTTAATGCTTTTGCTATATACTACCAAATTGCCTCCTAGAAAGACTGAGAGACTTCAACTCCCACTAACAGTTTTGAGTATATTAGGACTAATTACTTCTTTAGATGTATTCTAGCACTGGCAATTATTTTTCTCAATGAATAAATTTTTCTAGGTTTCAAGGCACAGAGAATGGTAGTTGATTTACTTGTACTCTCTTTCCACGAGTCAAGCGGAACGTCTTTTCTCATTGTCTTCTTCACAGATTGCCTCTTTTTGTCCTTTCACCATTTTATGACGTTAATTTTGCTGTGATTATCTTTGGAAGGACTCAGATAGTCCTACTTTTACCTAAACTAGTTCTGCTCCCTGATTGTCTGCATTTCTTCATGTTAAAGGGGAAGGTGGGGTGAACTCCGGACTTGGGGTAGGAGAAACACAATGATGCTACTGCAGTAGTCTACCAGAGTTCATGCAACAAATTCCAGACCACCAAAACATTTTTTAAATTTCATTGATGGCTCGATTTGTGCCGTAAGGTTAGAAAGTCTTGGCCCTGACGTTTACTAGTGTTTTGAGCATGAGGCAAGTTGCCTCACCTCTCCAAGCTTCAGTTACCCCAACTGTCAAATGGGATAATGATACCTATGTCATAGAGTTTTCTCTAGTAATCAGTGTGATAGAGCTTAGAAAATAAAGTGTCCAACACAAAGTTGAAAGCTACTGGAAGGTGCCATAACTATAATTTAGGAACCTGTGCATAATGATGTCTAATTTTCTGCTCACATATGTCATTTTTAATAGCCTTAATGTGCCATCCCTTACTGTATCTCTATCTCTCTCTTTCCTAAAGGGACACAGGGAAGAGGTGCATGTTGTATTAGAAGAAGTCTTCTAGCTCCTGTGGACTGGGGTCTTTTGGGAGATTCCCACCCATGGAAACAGAAATGCTGTCAGGACCCAGGAATACCTTGGCGAGGTTGATTTGGCCTCTGCATTCTCCAGCAGTGAGGAGGGTGTGTGGTATAGTCAAGTCAAAGGTTAAGAAAAGGGTTAAATTAAGATGAGGACCTTTTTGGTGGTTAGAACCTTCCCAGGCACTCCTGAGAGACACAGCCTTAGACCTTCTGGGGATACCAGGACAATGGCTCAGCTATAATTCACAGAGGGACTGTCCAAGAAGAGGGATATGGATTTATCAGATTGACAGGAAGCATGGGCCTTGCTCTGTGTGATAGCTTCCATGTATCCATTTGGCTTTAATAGGTAACACCTCTCTTCCATGCTGTTTGTTTTAAAGTTTATATGATACACTAGACAACAGTTGCTAGCAAGGTGGCTGCAGAACGTTCATCTGGCAGTTGGAGAGGAGATGTGACTGTGTTTGGAGCTGGTTTGAGAGAAGCCTTAATGTTACGAATATCTAAGGGTCTCTAAAGTCTCCTTGACATTCTGTGTGGCACCTACAGGTGAGCATTGAGCCTTCCTGATGGTATTACAGAGGACTATTTAACCATGTGACCTTCTCCTCTGGACTTCTGTTCCTTTAAGGACCATTGGAATAATTTTCACACCTCATTCAAAGCAAAAGTGCCCAAGATAAAATTAAATTGTAGGGAATAAAAGGTGATTACTCATAGTGTCAAGGCAAGCCATTGGGCTGAGTTCTGGTTTTTAAACTACCAGAAAAAAAGCCTTGGAAAGCTCTTACTTCCTTTGAATTGAGAGGTTGGACTGGGAAAGCTCATCTGTCTCTAATAGCTATAACATTTTGGAGGTCTATATTAAATGTCCAAAGGCATTCATTGCTCCCACATCTCTAGAACTGAACCAACACTGAAGGAAACCCAGCCTCACGGGACAGAAGATGTACAGAAAAAGGGGCGAACTGGTCTTTCTTGCCGCTGCTGGTAGGCATGGGAAGCAGTAACACCAGCCACTGAGGCAACTGCTGCATAGAAAATACATGAAATTTAGCAGCAGTAGACCTGAGTGTAAATTTTGATTCAGTCGCTTTCATTCTGTGTAACTTGAATCGAATCATGTTATCTCCCCGGCCTCAGGGTTTGTCTCTGTTTAAAATAACAGTATAATACTCATGCTGGAGCTCATGAGTAGCCAATATGATCATATACGTGGAAATACTTGCATACTATAGGGCCTCGGGCATAGTGGGCATTCATCAGTGGGACCGCCCCTACTATTACTGGACTACAATCAGAGAAGATAAATTTCCATTCAGCTGCCCAAAGAGTTCAGAAGCAATGGCCCAAGCCAAGAAATATTAGAATGGGCAGAGACTTTGTGTTTTATTGCCTCAGCAGGCCCTTCCCAGTTGAGTTAGGCTCCTCCAAAATGTCATAGGTGAGTCATAGGGACTGAGTTTGACTTTTGCTAATGCAAGAGGGTGCATCTATGTATCTGTTTAAAGAAAGTATCAGGAGGCAATTTTCTGACACTAAGCAGAATGAAAAGGTGTTCATTTATAATAGGCTGGTTTAGTGCCTTAAGCCCTTCTCTTATGAAAATAATTTACTCTGCTAATTACATCACATTAACCAACTTCTCCTGGTATAGATTAAAGGATTCCTTTTTCAAATCATTCCATAAATTAAAAGCAGTCCTCCCAGATACACGATTTCATGGATAAATCGTACATTTGTGTTGTCAGAATTTATGTTGAAAGGAAATGAAGAAATGTATCCTTAAAGAAATATTTTGCAGTAGTTGTTAACACCTTCTAGTCCTTCTGCTCACTGCTCCTAGTACCACAGTCTAAATGTGCAAGCTGTTAGCATGAGATGTGCATCCCAGGGCCTCAAGGGCCACCTGTCTGTGTGTCTGACTTGTTACTTAAATTCTCTTTGCATTTCACAGATTTAAATACTGCCACAGTCCTGATTTATGGAGTTCATGTCACACACATAAAACTTTCACTAGGATCTCCCCGTTTTCCCACCAAGAGATGCAGGGGAGGAAGTCGGTTGTGGTCACAGGTGGAATGGATTGTGGAACAAATAGTCCCGCATAGGGTGTAAAGACCGTAGGAGAACAGTCAGGGAACCTGTTGGAATGTGGCAGTGCTTTGGAGCCTCAGTTCTGAGAAGTCTGTCCCTACCTCTTTCATTGGCCACAAAAGACAAATTAAAGAAACAAAGACATCTAAGAGATGAGTTTCTGAAAGAGAAAGAAATTCTGCTGAAAGAAATTCCCATTCCCACCACCCAGGGTGGATCTAGTAGGATGCAGAAAAGTGAGTCTATAAGAGGTGATGAAACCAAAGGACCCTAGAGAATGCAGAAATGACCACAAGGTGATACCTCTGCTATTATGGCCACTCATGGTTGGTTGACATTTAGGATTACAAAGCTCCCTCCTCTTGGTATTTGCAGATGTGATCATTTGTACAAGTTTTTTTTTATTTAAGCTTGAAAGACCAACAAATGCACCAAATGCATCAATAGGTACATTTTGAAAACAGTCCAGACGTGTTTCTCTTCCAAACTGTAGGAGACAACTCAGAAAAGGTGTGATTTTGAACAGGTTTATTCACACGTACACACACACATTTGCAGACACAAACACAGACACACACACACAGCCTCTTGAGGATGGTACCTTCCTGAATAGTCCTTCATCGTTTTTAAAGGTTTCTCTTCTCTCCAGCTACATCGAGAGCTTCTCCGCGTGGGTAAGACAGGCAGAACACTTCCCTGGGGAAATGATGTTAGCGGTAACAGAATGAACCTACCCTGTTGGAAGGTGACTGAGGAATGAGGGAGAGTATCTGTGCCTCTGAGGAAATGACATTGTCTTGGGAAGAAGAGAGACCATACAATTCAAACAGCTAAGTAAATGAGATAATTGCAAAAAGTGTAGCATAAAAAAGAAAATACAATAGGATAATAATCTAGTGATGGGTGGCAGAGGCAGGAAGAAATGGACTGGCTTGGCAAGCACCAAGGACTGAAAGGAAACCAGTGTGGCTGGAGCACAGTGAGTTAGAGGAGGGAGATGGAAGCATATGAGGTGAAAGCGGATAAAATCAGAGAAAGAAAGAGGCAGAGGCCAGGTGGGAACTCAAAGGTAGTTTCAACATTAAGGTTGTGAGGTGGATTAAGTGCTTATAAGGTCTATTCCTAGATGTCTGGAAAGATTCACTGAACCTTCCCGTGACTCCCATATCTTTAGGGAGCTCTGAACAAATTGGGAGAGTTTATCTCACATCATTAAATACTCTTCCTGGAAGGATGGTGGGAGAGTCTTCCAATGAACTACCTGGAGTTCTTTCTGTTTTGACATAATGGAGGTGCACCTTCCCGGCCCTGGAAGGTGGACCATGATGGTACAGAATGAGTTTCTTATCATTCTTAAGGGGAGAAGGGATGTTTTTTAGGGACTATGTCCGACCTTAGATGAATTACGATCTATCATTTTCCCAGGAAAATCTGGAAGCAGCCCATTGACACTTGTAGTCTTCCTAGTCCTAACATTCATGGACTGTTCTGTTCATTGCAGAGGGTTCATTAACAGAAACAAAGGCAACCCTGGCCTTCTTGTGATCCTGGGTGGGGCTGAGTTAGTGCTCTTTTATAAGGTCCAGTAAAGACCAAAAAGGGGTCAGGTGCTGCCAGGTTCCCACCTTGTGCATTTAACTGGATGCATTCTGCAGTCAGAACCAAGGTGGAGCTGGGAGGGAGCAGAATTTACAGGGAGGTAAGCCTTTGTACAAGAACACTACCGTGCACACTTATGAGTAAAGTGGAAAATAATGTGGAATGAGTGTAGACACAAGGGATGAGTAGAGCTGGGTTCTAGACCAAGGTATGTTCCAGATCAACATCTGTCTTCACATACTGCATCTTCCGTCACATAGGGAACCCCTGCAGAGATGTGCTCTTCCTGGACCCGTGAACCAAACTGCTGACAAAGGCCCCAGGAACACCATTGTGAAAGGATATTCTCATCTCTGGGCTTTGCTAAAAATCTCTCCAAGTCTTCCAGGAAGGAAACCTTCATGGCAAGTGACAGCAGTCACTTCTATCTATGAGTGTGTGCTCTAGAACCTCCCAGAGGTAAACTTGTAAATACCCACAGCATCTCCACAGGGTTGGTCCAGTTACTGTCCCTACACTGCAGATGAGGAAACTGGTCATGGAAAAGTGAGAGTCACCCAGGGACGTGCACCATAGAAGTAACTGTGTCTCTGACTCCATATCTAGTGTGGACACTACTACGTTCCTCATTTTGGATGAGCAGGAGTTTTCCTGTAGTCAGCAAGGGGCTGTGATTCCTCAGAGGGCCTTGTCAGGGCTCACTTTTTTAAGCCCAGCTGTGAGTGGATACAGAGCCAGTGTAATCACCGCCTCTATGTCCCCACAGGTGCTGCTCTTGTCCTGTTCATCTTCAGCTCTGGTCAGCTTCACACTGGACTTCTCACCAAGGAGCAGGGAAGGGCTATGTCATTTGGTGTGATAGAGAAAAGACACGTGGAACCCTGATGTCCACACTGTAGCTGTAGCTTCTCTCTAGGGAAATGGGATGTAAAGCAATGTGCAGAACTAGAAAACTCACCTCCTGTGGGGCCACAGTGACAGAAGCCAGCCGTCTTAGTCCATTCAGGCTGCTCTAACAAAACTCCATTGACTGGGTGGTTTATAAACAGGGGAAATGTATTGCTCACAGTTCTAGGGCTTGGAAGCCTCAATTCCAAATGCTGACATTTTTCAGGGTTGCAGATTACTGACTTCTTGCTGTGTCCTCAGAGAGTGGAAGCAGGTTGAGGGACCTCCCTGGGGCCTCTTGTAAGAGCTCTAATCCTACTCCTGAGTATTCTGCCTTCATGACTGCACCACCTCTCAAAGGCTCATTCTCCTGACACTGTCACCTTGGCCTTGAGAATCTCAGTATACGAATTTGGGAAAGGGGGACACAGACATGTGACCCTAGCACTCACCACGTGGCATATCCACCGTCCCCCACAGGGGAAGCTGCTCCTCAGCATCAGTGTGTTGGGTCCCATGGTCCCATACACCTGGTGTATTCAGGGTTTTTCATTTTAACTTAAGACAGAAATTTAGATTGTTCAAAGTGAACTCTCACATCTTTAAAATGTTGACAGAAGATTTTAATTTCTTTCGATTTTAAAGAGAAAAAAGATCAACAATGAAACCAGGTTTCAAAACAGGTAGTAGGGCAGTTATAGTAGTCGATACATTGCGTACTGTTGTCTTCGTAGTAGTTAGTCAGAAGATATAGGCATGATATGTTTAGACAAGATATCATGCACAAGGCAGATAGGAGGGAGAGTGTTTTGGAGTTTTGCAGTCTAATATGGGTATCATCAAGGGCTTTAGGACTGCAGGACAAACATACGTGGTTTAAATCCTTCTTTGCCATACAACTTAGGTACATGACTAGGTTTCCTCGTAATGTGGAATCCTAATGCCACCTTACAGGCTTGCTGTAGGATTGAGTGGGTAATGCTTACAGCATACCAGTTGCAGAGCTTGTATAGCCTACCTATAGAAGGTAAAATATGTAGCTCTTCTTCTCATCTCTAATCTTAAGTATGTTGAAGGGACCTGCTTGGACCTGCTTGACTTTGCGCCTAGAAGAGGAGCCTTTCTCAGATGACATCTTCCACAGAATCTCTGTGGGTTAGAGCTGGAGAAGTTGCAGCTTCCTGTTAGGAGGATAGTGACAGAGGCTCCCCACCATGATCTTGTGCTTGGCTCCTTTATGACTAGCTCAAAGGTGACAGTGAGAGCTCAGGAGCTTGTGGTTTACAGTTGGCCCCAGACACCACCCGGGCTTCTCCTCCGCTCTTGGCAAACCCTCCAGCCCTTTCACTTCTTATTCAGCCTTGCAGCATTTCACAATGTTTGTCTGAGATGGTGACTCTATAAACTGGAATATTTTGGCACCTCTTCTTTACTGTCCTCTGGAGCAGCAGAAAGATGCATTTTTCTAAACCTGAGGCATATCGCTTTCTGGTTGCAGCCTGCTCTCTGAGTCTCATGAAAGGAGGAGAGCCAGTGGGGACTGACTCACATACCGAGGTGTCCCATACGCAGAATGTGAAACTGGATTCAAAATGAATACAATCCATAAAGGCAAACTGCTGTGTAGCCCTGTCCCGTCACAGAGAAGCAATCAGAAAGAGCAACACACTAGTCTCCGGAAGGAATGCTTCTGACACAGGGCGCCATCTCAACCTTTAAAAGTGCATCTCAAAACTTACAGCACAGGATTTCATTTGTGACCTGGAACACAATGTCTCTGCGTTCTTTCCTTATCTCCCGTGTGAGCCTCTCACCCTGCAGCTTCTCCCAAGCATGTCTCTGAATGTATCCTGACCAGCCCTTTCCTCCTTGCCTGCATTCCTCAGCTTCAGATCACATGCCTTTCTAACTCAAGCTGAGCAGTTTAAACTAGGCTAAGCTCCCTGGATTCACCTGGTCTGTGCCTTTTCCCAGAAGCCCAAGCAGCACCTGGAAAGCAGACAGGCAGGCAGTGAACCTCTGTTGGAAAGCTAGTAAAGAGAACAGATGCATCTGTTCCGTCCATCACCTCAGTGCAGTGGATACCATGAGGCTCAGAGAGATTGCAAGTGATGGGGAGTTCTTTTGATAGGCAAAACATTTGAGAAGTTGTGTGAAGGGAAGATCTTTGATGCAAGAATGCAGCAGTCCCAACATTGGTGGGGGTGCTGGTCTCATTTGATGTTACAGGAAATTCTAAGCCCTATACTTATGAAGCAGGACTGACCTTTTAATCCAGTGCAGTCTAGGGTGAGGAACCAGGGTCATTTATTGTTCCATAGCTGATCTCACCTGGATCTACAGCCTCCATACTGCTAAAAGGGGAAAAGAAAAACTTCGAACCTTCTCAATTAGAAAGAAAGCTGTCTCTTTGTGCTTAGTTTCTGTTCAGACATATATTCTCGTTGGGGTAAATACTCAGGATTTCAAGGTAACTTCCTGTTTTCTCACCCAAGAAGGCATAAAGGAATGGCCATGATGACTCAACCCCGTGTCATCAGCTGGTGTCTGCATGGCGCATGACGCGTGCAGTCTGCCCCTTGGCACAGTGGGGAGTCCTGAGCACCCCCCTCACATGCTAGCCCCTTGCGCTCCTCTACGGTCTGCAGATTCTCTGTCTGAAATGCATTTTGCTCCAGCCCCTCTCACCTCAGCTTCTACCAAGGGCTCCTGTCATCCCTGCACTGCAGCCTCAGGCTGAACCCACTGGCTCCTACTCTTTACGTGTCCCATACTCCCCACTGGTAGCTTCTGAACACTTTCAGACTCTGCTTTTCTCCTTTTCAAAGTTGGTTTCTAGGTTCTCCCTGCCTAAATCCACTGTCTCCCTTTCTGAACTTCTCTGGCCATCCCATGCCGGTGCTGGGGTACTAGACAAACTGGTCTTCTCCCAGGAAAGGAAGGTAGGAGAGAGTTTCCCTTTCACTCTTCCCCTTCCTGTGCACCCAGGACTGTTGTCTTCTATGCATCCCCCCAGACCTCAGCTCACGGTTGGGGGTGGAGTGGAAATCTTCCCCTTCCTCAGCCCTAAGTATCATATCCCTTCTTCATTATCATCCAGAAGAACTTGTTTTTCCTTTTCCAATTAAGGAAATCTCACCACCCTGCCATATCCTTCCTCCTACCTTCCCTGGTTATGTGTGTAGGTTCCCTTTTCTTTCCTGGAACAAAAAGTCTCCATGTCCCCTTCATGGCAGATAGGACATAGGATAATCTTCCTTACCAGAGAAAGGGAAATATGTCAAGGAATATTTTTAAAATACCATTTCACTTGAAACATATTGGTCTTTCATTATGGGGACACATGAGGCCAGTGGCACTTTCTTATTTTACAACCTGAAGAAACAGAGCTTCAGAGAGGTTAAGGGACATGCCAAGGTCACAGAGCTTGTGAGGGGCACAGCCAGGAAGAGCGTGTGACTGTTCTGACTCTGGCTCGCACATTTCTTCTGCGGCCCTGGGCCTCCTCCCTTGCTAGGACACCCTTTAGCTCCACAAGACTGTGAAGTCAGCCATGAGGCACCATCAGCTCCACAAATCTGTTCCCTTGTCTCTTAAAGTGATTATAAAGTAGAAACCATGAAATCCACAGCTGCAAAAACGGCAGGAATTCTGCTTCAAACAGGCACAAATCCTGGAAGCCAGCAGTTAATGCTGAAGTCACTGTGAGCCTCACTTAATCTTTTTTTTTTTTAAAGATTGCCAGCTATGAATGTCTAGGGGGTGACCAATGATCCATTGTAAGCCCTAAATAATTTATAAGTCAAACCTCTCTATTGATGGCAGTGTGATGTCAAAATCACTCAACTTAACAACACATGTTGACAAGACAAATCAATTACGCCTGGGCCCCTCCAAGGTGTTTTGAGAATGCAGCACATGGAGATGTGAGTAGGTATAAACACATATATTTAATGGAGTGCAGGGGGAACAAAACCTGGAATAATAACTGAAGAATCTTTTGGGCTATACCCCTCTTCTTTCTGGAAAGTCTTCCCAGCCAGGGATCCACAAGACCTCTGAATCAAGTAGGAGCGCCCCTCCCACCCACTGACCCTCATCCCTTCCTCATCCACTTATGAAAAAGTAGGGTGCCCAGTGCTCAGAGCAAAAGCTCTGCAAGCTGCTCAGACCCATGTCTGCAGAGTGCTCTTCACCTAAGAAGTGAAGATGGATGCCCTCACTCCTTTGCTTCCTCCAAGCTGCTGCTGCTCCTACCTGGACTTCCGTGAAAGCTGCTTGGCCATCTTCCCAGACACCACTCTGCCTTCTGCAGCCTGTATGCAAGGACAAACTAGATCATGCCGTGCCTTTCTGCTCAAGCCACTGTATCTAGAGTACAGTTCCAGCTTTGTACCTTGACTGATGAAACCTACATATTTTAGCCACCACCTGCTTCTCTGACTTCATCGCATGCCAGACAAAGGTTCCAGCCTCTTCTGGCCTCCTTGGTCCCACTAGAACCGGTCAAGCTCTTCCTGCCTTAGTGCCTTTGCTCAGCTTCTGCCCGAATGTCCTTCCTTCAACTTTTCCATCATTCATGCCTAATTTCAAATGCCACCTCCCCAAGGAAGACTCTCCTAAGCAGTCACTCTTTACTATTTTGTTGTTTTATTTTTCACGGCGCAGGTTCCTCTGAAATTTGCTTATTTACTTTATTATTATACAGTTTATCGAGCTACAATGGAAGGTTGCAGAACACAGGAGCTTTGTCTTATTCACAGCTCATAGAATGTAGAGTGCTTCTCTGCTTACAGCTGATACCTTACGCATCATTTCGTTTCTGCCTGGTGGTCTCCTCTGCCCGATGAATAGTGCTATTCTTTTTATTTTGACTGCCCCCAAATGACCATGTGCTCAAAGCTTGGTCTCCAGCCTATACTACTGAAAGGTAGTGGAACCTTTAAGAATTGAGGGCTACTGGCTGGTTTTAGGGCATTAAGGGTGTGCCCTGGAAGGAGCTATTGGACCCCCAGCCCCTTCCTGTCTGTCTTTCTCTGTGCTTCCTGGCCACCATCAGGTGAGCTTCCCTGCTCTACCCTGCACTCCTTGCTTCAGGCCATGATGTCCTGCCTCACAACAGGCCAAGAGCAACAGGCCAAGTGGCCATGGACTGGTACCTCTGAAACTGTGAGCCAAAATAAGCTCCCACTTCTTTTAGTTTGTTGATCTCTGGTTGGTTTTTGTTTTGTTTCCGTTACTTTGTTTTTTGCTGTGACAGAAAGCTAACAGCCAATGGCTTTCTGTGTGTGTTTTAGGAAGATTGCTTGGCTTTGGTAAGAATACACTGGAGGAGAAAAATGAGACAGAAATGATGTAGGAGTAATGCTGGTTGTGAGAAAGAGATCCTATTATCCAGCACTAAGGGAATATAATAATTATCTCTCGCTACCATAAACTTGGAAGTTTTAAACAATAGAATTGGATTCTTTTATGTTCTGGAGAATAGAAGTCAAAATCCAGGTGTGGGCAGGATGACAATGCTTCCTCTATAACCTCTATGGAGGGCCGACCGTTCATTACCTTTTCTAGTTCCAGGGTCCCCAATATTCTTTGACTTGTGGCAGACACTCCAGTGCACATCCTCCCATCTCCATCTTCTCTCTGTTGTCTCCATCTTCATAAGGCATTTCCCTCTTCCCATTAGGACACCAATCATGTTGGAGTGAGGCCCACCCTAACGACCTCAATTTGGTTACATCTGCAAAGATCCTATTTCAAAATAAGGTCAGAGTGGCAGATACCAGGGATTTGGACTTCCACATATCCTGGGTCAGGGGAGACATAATTTGACCCATCTAATGGAGTGAAAGGAAAGAACATTTCAGAGTTGAACGGGGACAGAAGCTAAACAGACGTGAAATTTTGCAGGAAGGAGGGAGGGTAATCTAAAAAGATTCTCAACTGTTGCAGGGAGGTGCACACTGGTAGAGGTTGGAGTCATTCATTAAAATATCAGATACACCCTACAAAGCACTGTTCTTTTCTGTAGATACTTAGCCTATCACCCAAAGCATATCAGCCCAACAGCTCCCCTAAAGAGGAAGAAACAGCAAATCAGGCAACTTCTTGAGGAGTAAAACAAGAAGGAACTTTAACTTCCTCAAAATTTAGATTGGAAGCTAGAATGAAAATCAAGTTACTGAATTAAATTGATATCTTAAAAGCTAGAGCCACGGGCACAACCTGAGTTTTCCTTACAGAGGAACAGGAAGGGAGTTTTTTCCCTGCCGAATCTACTGATCCTTCCCTCCTTCTGGAGCCAGGTTGAAGTGAATATGTCTCGTTTGGCTGGAAACCCTTAGAAAAGGGAGGCCCACTCTGGCGGTGGAGCGCATTTCAGAAGAGCGTGGGTGAACATAGCGGGCAGGCACTCTGCAGGGCTAATTCCCTCTTCCCTGGCACTCACGCTCCACGCTCTTGCTCCGACATGGTTCATCTGGCTCCTGCTGCTGAATCTCTTTGGTATCCAGACCGAGTGCAGCCCAGTTTCCTGTGGGCACCAGGGCCTTTTAGCATGTCCACCTGGAGGCTGTGGTTTTCCTCTGCATCCCTCTACCCTCTGAAACAGAGTAGGGAGGAGGATGAGCGGGTGCACACCATGAAAAGGCCAATTGAATTTGGAGGTACCAGTCAGAAGCCAGAGGTGATGATTCAGAATCTCAGCCATGGCCTGAGAGGCAGCTTGGGTGGTACAGAATGCAATTCACCCTCCTTCCACTTAGAACCCAGTTCATCCATGGAAGACCCCAGTTGTTTACTGGGGCTGAGGCCTTGTCAAGGTCAAGGCCAAAAAGGATGTGACCTCCCACATGCATATCGTTGATAGACAGGCTGACTGGTACTCTGCTTGTGTATTTGTTTTGACAATTCTCCTCCCTCTCATTCTTCTGACAGTTGGGAAGTCTTGTGTGGCTTTGCTGGCCTTGACAAACTGTGTGCTGCCTAAGGGGGGAACCACCTCTGCTCTTAATCTGACCCAACTAATTGGCCCCAGGGAAGTAAATTATGTAGAAAGCAAAGCCACCTCTGACTCGGGCCACATATATCTCCTAAGTATGGGAGACACAAAGAATGACCACAGCCACCTTATAAATCTGGTGTGGCCTCCTGACCTCTGAGCAATAATAAATAGTATTCTCACAGGCTATCCTGAAGATATGAAGACATTTTGTAAGAACATCTGGCATTCATCGACTCAGGAAAAGGAAGGGGGTAAAAAAAAAATCACGAGCCTGGGGACAGAATTTCATTTTCTTTTCATGTTGCCATGTGGGTGAGGGAGCCCTCGATGTCTTGAAGCAAAAGCAAGATGAGGGTATGTGGGCTCCCTTTCAAGTTTTAAAGGGGACATAAAAATGCACATGCATTTGTGTGAAGAAGTTCACTGTCGGTGGGGCGTCTTTTTGAAGGAGGCTTGGATGTCCGGTTATTGTAACTAGCTGTCAGTAGCTCTTCTTTCCTTCTGGGCCTGCGAAGTTTTCTCTGCGCTGCCCTCAGGGAAGACCAGGGTCACAGAGAACGGTCGCTGTGGCTGGGTTAGGAGACACCAGGGTGCAAGCTTGAAATAGGTAAGAGTCTCTATCACTAGTTCACCTGCTTGTGCCTGCTT